>JACJUY010007245.1:0-22994 GCA_014220935.1 Platorchestia sp. MABIK
CTGCAATCGAAGATACGTTTGTGAAGTTATCTTCGCTAAGAAAACTTGGAACACTGGCTGAAAAAAAATTTACAAATCTTTTTTTGGGTTAGGGAAAGGTTGTAGTTTTCGTAGCCTCTGACAGCAACCAAGTGTTGCATGATTCTTTGTTGATACGACACAATGTTTTTTTTATATTTTAACCCATTTTTCTTCTATAATGATTTTCAAAAGATAAAAGGATGAATTCAGAGCCCATAAATGAATTGTAATTTTAAATAATTTCCTCAAAGCTTACGTTGCAGTCAATAGATACGCCTCACAGAACTGTTTATAATATTTTGCTTGAAGATAACGATCCTCTGGAAGAGGCTACCGCACAATGGCATTCATTATTTTCTGATAAACATTACTTGCTTTTATCTAAGATTATATGCGAGTAAATTTTAATTATTTTATATATATTACTGAAGAGTTTGGATTTTAAGTACTTCTATGAATTGATTATTGGCGTCAGCCTGAAATGAATAAGGAAGTTCCTTCTAAGTTCTTAACGGGGATTTTGTTCTTTGGGTAAAGTTACGCGATATTGTTTCTCCAACATGTTTGATGCGATGTGAAGAGATCAAAAAATACTATTTTTGTTTTATAAGTGAGTAAACTCGAGAATTTAATCCTAAAACGATTCTCTTCCACTTTCTTTTTTACTCTCACACGTATTTTTCAGAAGCTGTTTGCGAAAGCAGTTCAACTTTTCAATGTTCTGATCCGACCTTCTCACGAGATCAGGCCGGTGCAGTTCATGACTAATAGTCCCCCGCGTGACTACTGCGAAGAAAACTTCTAAATTAAAGGTTGAGGGTGAGTCATGTTTTTTCCACTTCAGATTAAAGGAGCACCGACATGTTCATAACGTCTCAGTACTTGCAAAAGCGCTCGGGAGCGGAACTCAAAAATCAGATTGTTCATCGAAAGCTTCTCCATATTTGATGAGAAGGCGAGTTCACTGTTAAAGTTTTAACCACGCTGTGGCAATCGTTATAATGGTGGCTTTAGGGCAGAAAATATTGTTGACAAATTTTACTTACGTGCTGTCGCGACTTCGATAGATCGAACTTTCAGTAATGCACTCTCGGGATAACATCTCCTAGCTATGCAACTGTTTAGTTCAAGTTCAATGAAGTTAAAAGATTTTTTAAGTGTTTCAAAACTGAATCTGAACGAATTACGATTACCATTGTGAGGCATGGACGATCGGATTGCACGACAGATTTCCTAGGCATACTTGAGGAGGCCATTTCATTTCGCATCATAAAAATATTTTCATCAAAACCACTAACTAGTTAGTCCTCAAGTATGATACAGAATAGTCGTCAAGGCACAATAATACCGAATAATTAATATTATGTTATATCACTGAGATATTACTCAATTTTTTCATGGAATTCAGACTCGCTAACCATGTTACAATATAAAAATATGAGCTCTATGAAACATAAGCAGCCATTGAGCATTTTATTTACAAATAAGCGTAAATTAGGAGTTCATGAACACTTTTCGGTCACTAGTAAACGTTCTCAAACATCACCTGCATTAATTTAATTAACATCTGTACCACACTGCGCTGCCACTAGCTGTACTGCGGCGCCACTAACCTTTGCCAAAAACGTCAAGAAACTGCTAAAAACACTGCGCTGATTTTCAACTGGAAAGCATACCCAATGAATGTTATAAAAACAGACAATCAATTTGCAGAAATTTGTTCATATAGATATGTAAGAGATTTATTTGAAATTTAATTTAAATTTAGATTGATTGNTAGTAAGCCAAAGAACATACGCATGTGATTCTGAACTATGATCAGAGGGAGTATCTTGATCCTGGTTACTATATTTCATGTGAATTTCCTGAACAATTTAGTGTTTTGATGCATCATTGCTAAGTGTCGTGAACTATCTGGAATATTTTTTGACTTCATTGACGACACGTTATGAAGCATTCGATATCCTTATTTTAGAATACAAAGGTTAGCAAAATTAATGAAAGTTTGAAAAAGTTGTGTATAACAGAGTTAGGAAATGGTTAATTGTCACACTGTCATCTCTCATGCTGTCAATTGACATGCAGTCGCGGCACTTTAAAAAAGAAGCAACTCCCATTTCAGGGAATCAAGCGAATCAAGAGTCGATTTTTTCCCTCTGTAGATCGAAAAGATTTGATAGGGGTGATTAGAGGGGGAAGACTTACAGAAAAATAGAATTAAGACGTTGAAAAAAGTCCAACGTTACACTGTATTGTTTGGCCAACATGAGGACAGCAATATAAATTTAAAGATTCAGTTATCTTGCGTGAAACAAGTAGGCGTGTTATGAATCGTGGTACCTGCGCACGAAAGCATCCAAATAAAATTCAATTCGCGTGTGGCCCACATAAGGCAAACTAAAACAAGGTATGTAAACACAGATTGATTTGTAAGATCAAAGTAAGATGAATGTAAGATCAGAATGCAAGCAGTGGATAATGACGAGTGAAATAGCTAGACCATGAACAACAAACTAACGTGATAAAGAGGTGGCACTTTCCACAAGTGAAGAACCTGAAAAGAAACACACAAAATACTGTAAAAAACAATACAAATTCTGATACAATTAATTTTCAATTATTCAAGGCTAAATAACGAAAGATTTTTGGGAAAGGAATGTAATATATAAAAGATTTGCAGCCGGGAGCAATTTAATGCCACCAAATACAAACGGACAAGCGAGTATCGAGTTAGTAATACACATTTCCCGGACGCCGATATTTTGTCGGTATTGCTATAGTAGAGGACCACAAGGGCGCAGGTCCTCAACTCCTATCTCCATCTCTCGTTGCCTGGTGAGATAAGGTTATAGGGCGCACTAATAGTGACAGTTATTGGGCGTACTAAAAGTAACAGTTATAGGGCGTACTAATAGTTACAGTTATAGGGCGTACTAATAGTAACAGTTATAGGGCGTACTGATGGGAACAGATATAGGGCGTACTAATAGTAACAATTCATGGACTAGCTTTATAGCTAGATTTATAAGTTTGGCCCACGCAAGCGTGGGTTACATTATACGTTTTAATATAGCAGACTCTAGCATCACCAGCTAGCTGATGCCAAGCAAACCGGTAACTAACCTCTAGAACGATGGCCAGGAGGCGGAGGAGCGGACGGACGTGGTGTGAGAAGGTCTCTAAAAGCGCACAACAGGCTCGCCCGAAGTTATCTTGCATCTTGAATTGCGCATCGGTTTGGTTGGGGTTTTGCAAGGGAATAAAAAAGGGATAAATTGGAGGATTGGGCATCGATGTCGAATGTTGTGAATCGATGCCGATATCCTTAGTTACTGTTTGATTATCACAATTAGAAGTTACTCTGGTGCGTTTCCGAGGAGCCCATTTGAATAATATGTGTTGAGATTTATCCGATTACAGATAATACTCAGTTCTCAATATTATAAAATCGATACCTACTGTACAACTAAGGGGATTGCATGCTGTATGAAGGATTCATTATAGATTTAACATCTGCGTTGATCTCAGCAATTTAAATGTATGCCTTTAATGTTGATACATTTGTTGTACGCCGGTTCCGTCGGACAAACAAATGTTTCACTAAACCAGGAAGCTTGGTGCAAGCTCATTTTTTGTTATGAAGGGAAACCTGTTCACTCCGTGCAAACAAGGCACCAAATTTAATACCCATTTCAAAATTATTTATTGACCTGGACAATTTCCTTCGGCTCAAACCAAATTAATCAGGATAAAAACAAACACAATACTACAGGGTTATCTGCATTATTTTACACTCCAGACTTGTAGTGAAGAATTTAGGCTGTGGAACTCTACACATGTTCATTCCAGCAGCTTCACTTGTTAATTAAATCCTCTAAATCGATGAAGCGTAAATATTCAGAAACAGTTTACAACATCGCACAAATCCACGTCTGGTGTATTTTTTCAGACCCTCATTCTCAAGTCTTCGTCACTCAGTTCCAGCGAAATATCCATAGTTCCAAAATATCCCTAAACAATCCTCCGTGTGAACATGAAACTTGTATAAGGATTTCTTTTCCGTATATCCCTTACAGTCGTCACACCCATTTATTTGAAATTGATTTTTTGCTCTTCATCTTTCAGATTTTAATAATGCTCACAAATTTTGTACTTAATGACCACAAGGTAGCTTTACGTGAACGTTTTACGACTATTAACTACCCATAACTTCTTCTCCCCAGCTAAAAACTTCGCTGTCTCCTCTTTTTTTATAAGCACAAATCGATGTCCTCGAAGTTATTCCAAAGGATCATTAGTTCCCCGTCATCTCAAACAAAAAGAATTTGACTCTGTGCTGATGCCTAATCCGAACTGCATAATTTTCTTTGATTCTTACACGATGTGAATCATTTTCATAATTAATTTGTCTATTTGTGTCTAATTCGAATAATAGATATTACACTTCTGACGCATTTGTCGTGATATAACTGTCAACAAAATGACTTATTTTAAATAGATGTTATCTAAGAGCGAATGAGAAATTTTAGAAGGAAATAGGGGCGAGATGAATTAAAAACTTTGAACCCAGTTCATGAATGATAAGATAAAGAATAACGGAATTCTAAGAAAATTAATTTGGATGGAAGTAGTTCAAGTACATAGATCGACAATATAATCGTCATGTATAAAGATGGACACTGCAGGTCATCTGCACCTCCAGACCCGCTCAGGTGTTCATTTGATAGTTGCTGTTGTAACTGAATCGAGTTTTCAAACGTATTGGCTAGGCTCGACTTCTGATGATTATTGAAACTCTATTCGACCGCTTTAGCGAGCCGGCCAACATTGTTGGGATCTCTCTGATGCTGAATTGATTGGACTACAATAAAATGACCCAGATGAATTACGTTTAGGTTGGGGCTATTTCAAAAATCAAAAACTAATTCTGTTTGTGAACCCAGATATTTTGCAGTATCCTTTAATTCCTGTAACATCAGTCACTGTGGAGGCGACAGCAACCTATTTGTATTTTTATAATTTTGCGAGCTGATCCAAAAAGCCATTTTCCATCACAAAGAAATTAAGTCCTTTCCCTAAATGTGCAATAGTTTTCTTACAAATCTGCTCATTTGCAAGTAATGTTCTGGCAGGTCAGTTACGGCTATTAAGCTTCGCCATCTACTTAGCAGCCAATGGTCAAACTCCATGTTTGGCATAAAACAAAAGCTTGAGCTTCAAATTCCGTGTTCGTACCAAAGCTATTAGAAACATAATTATCGTGATTTTTTGTTCTAGGCCTCTTTATTCTACAATTATACTGGGGTTCAGTACCAACTCTTAGATGTACTTCAATGTCAGTCACGCGTGGATTTCTTTATAGACCAGTATGCTGAACTTAGCGTCTGAGCGAAGCACAATACCATGACAGATAAGGTAGGAACAATGATATTGGAACTCGTCCTCTTTAGTAAGTATTCCGCCACAACGCTAGAGGAGTTCCCCGTAGTCTGGGCTCTCGAGTTGGCTGTGAGGCTGAATGTGAGGTCTCGCTGCTGCTTGCTCCGAGCCCTAGGTTATGGTAATTCAGAAGAGTTACTATTGAAGAGTCATGCTACTCTGCAAACTGCTTTTCATACAGACCTCGTTCCGAAAGTGACAGATGTGCATTCTAGCATGCTGTTGGTCAGCTTTGCGGGGCCAGTTTTGAGTAGGGTATTTGTTGGAGAAACTCACAATCGAGTCGTAGTGCGGGCCACACAGGAGTGCCAGGCTGGAATGGAGGCTATCGGAAAGTATTCAGTAGCAAATCGGTACGTGATATTCGTACGGAATGCTCGTTGTTATGTTACAGCGGTGAGTCGCAGGGTCACTACACTACCCCTAGATAATATTTTATTTATTCTTGGTTATGAGAATCACTTTTCGTCGACATGTGCATTATAAAACATTTTTCAGTATTTGTTTTCCTATTCCAATACAAATGTCTACCGTAAAACTGGAAAATCATTATTTCCTTCGCGAACAAATTCGTCGAATTGCTAATACAAGCATCTTCGTTCGTTCAGACATGGCTTGAGCATATCATACATTTTTTTAAACTCTAAATTAGACGGTGAACTTCATGGCGTTCTGACAAAGATTTCGCATTGTGAGCATTTCAATTTCGAATAAATCTATCATTTATTTTATATCACCTCAAGCAAGTGCGAAATTTGTCTTCTACATTAGTGCTTGCAGCAGGGCATTACATTCATAATTGATTAATTTATGCCCAGGAGTTCTTACGCTGAGACTGGTTGAAACATTTTATGAAGCGAAAATATTGCACTAGTTCACTTAACAAAGTTTTGTAAAGTTTTATAAGTTCTATTAACAAAGTTTTATGCCTCACTGTATTGCATATTCTATCTCTTAAAGTGTGTAAGCTTGTACAGTCCAGAGGTTTTGTGCGTCAATTACCTAAGCCTCGAGTTTGTTTTTCACCAAAATGACATAAATTGTTGCCGCGAAATAATTTATTCAAGGCCGAATTGTGGAAGATTAAAATAATTTACCGGGTGTGTAAAATATGTAAAGCTTGAGAGGCTTACAACTGCACGATCTGAAAGCGCTATATAAGATTTTCAAGGTGTGAATGATCATCATTTACAAGAATTGTCAAATTTTATGAATAAATTATTGAACATTTGATTACCGTGCGATCATTGTTCTGAGTTATTCGATATCATAACTCAGTTCAGGAAAAAACAGGCAGGCTTAAATTAAGCGTACGAGAGATAAACAAGTGAAAAGCCCGCAACAGTGTGAGAAGTCAATGAAGTGTCAGCGGTATTTTTATCCTCTCAGGAAGATGTTAAAAAACATTTAATGTTACTGAAAATTTTAAGCTAATTCCTGAGACCGCAAACCTTTTGAGCTTTGGTTGTGCTCCAAATGAATTCCGAGTAAGACTTCTTTCTTTTGCCCTGAATTTCACTCTGACTAATGAAAAACCTATATCTCATGCAACATTTCGTTAGTCGAATGTTCATAAGCCTTTCGTTTTGCATATTTATTGAAGTTCTTTGAACTGCGTCGTGTTACCAATATCGGAAAGCTTTTGCTTTCTGAATGAAAGGTCCAATAAGAACATTTATCGCTTACGCTTTGAATGTGATTAGACATCGGAAACTTTCTGCATCAGATCTAGAAGCGGACCCACTTCAGCTCTTTTCAATCGGTTTACAGTCAAAAACCCCGTATCCTAATTTGGCATAGCCCAATAAACTCTCCGTAAATAGACGTTATGATCGCGACACGCTTGTACCTCTTGAATGCGATCATCTAAAGACGTAGTAGCACACAAGATTTGAGTGTGTTCTTACTCGCAGTAAAGTCAATTTCACAGAGCTTCATGAATTTAGCTGACACATGATGTGAAATTCTCCTGAAAATGGTTAATTATATATGTCTACTTCTTCAGTAAAGTGCAGGAATTAAGAAACTTATAACGACGTAAAACCTGATCAATTTCTTTGTAGAATGATCAAAATTTGATGGGGACAATTATTCATTGATTCCCGTTACGACTCTAATTTTGTTATGATAGTGTATTTCAGCCTAGAGGGTAAAGAATGTTTGATCAGAGGGTTTTCTACCAGTCAAATTAATATTAAAAAAGATACAAAAAGGAAGATGAAGTAAATATTCTCAAGAAAATGAGGTAAAAATTCACCTAATAGAAATCGAGGAAATAATGAAGCAAGGTTATGTACGTATGATAAGATAACGTTATGATAAAGTAAGTTGAAAAAAATGAGGCAAAATTATAAAAATCAGAAAATATAAAAATGGTGAGATGCATCCGATAATATATCGTAACGGTTTATTAAAAAGTAAAAATTCTATTTTCCTGACAAAAGCCATCGTTCACTTGCATATGGCGCGAATACTTTCCTAAGGCTTTGACTAAACACAATAAATTTATGCTAGAACTTTCATCTTTCCATTCGAGTTGAGCTCAACGACATACATTGTCTTCCGTATTTTCAATAAATTCTCTCATAAGTGTACGCAACAGGTTGACTAAACCATAACTCACATAAGCGCTAACTCTGACACCCGCAAGCCCCTTTTTCACGCACTTTCCAACAGAAGGAAAAAAATGAAATAATTTACAGCTGCTCTCCAGAATTTACGTCAGCTTTTGATACATGCTAAGAAATAATAGAGGCATAATATCTCAATTAATGAATTCTAGACCTTACAATTTGAGCAAGATCAGTGTTGATTAGTTCCCTGTTCGTAATATGTTCGACTCACTCTTCGGTTCACATGACATTATATACTAGGCTAGATTAGAAACTCGGTCATCACCTCGAGTGGAATGGTGAATTTAGTCGAGTATTCGTGAAAATATGTACGAGACGCCCGGTAGCCCTACCTAGTGTCTAAAAATTGAAATAGCATTGATGGGTTTTCCGTCAGGTCAAATTTTCCAACAAATATTCAGGGCAATTGATCAAACGAGAATCCTCTCAGTGTCAACTTTTTTTAAGACCATGTAATAAGTGGAGTAGAAGCAAAAAGTGTGTTTATCTGATTAAAATTTTACAGGCAACGTAATGAAGACAAGAGCGAATCAAATCAGAGTTTGAATTAATGCATTCATTCTGTCGATGCCTAATGCATATGTCGAACAGTAATCCAATCGGCTGTTTACTTACTACTAACATCGAATAATCAACATTGAAAATTTAGTATTTAGGGTACACAACCAATAGCTTTGTCACTTTACCTAATTAAGGTGTGTTGCCACACAAGCATAAAACGTGGCTCCTATTTCCATAGCATTTGTAACGATCCTGCTCATTGTCTTCCTTAGAAAACGAAAACATGATTGACCATTTATTCCGGTGTAAGATTCACAGCATGCTTGTCTGGTTAGAGCGCTATATTTAGAGCCTTCCTGTCAAAAAATCCAAGCGTCCTTATCAGTTTATCAAGTTCCCGCTAGATTGACATTACAGTGTTCTCAAGTAAGCAAGATGCAGCTGTGTCGAGATGGCTCATAAAATAAGCGAATCAGTACAATACTTGAGATGATAGCAATCACTCTCTGTTCGTGCGTCTTCCAAATCAGAACGTTCGCGTACTTCTACAAAGTAAATTTTTCAGTTCATTTTAAACGTAACTATATGAGTTGTGCACTTGAAATATCCAGGTTGTATTTGCTATGACTTTTTAACTAAGGCTTGGAAATTATCTACTTGGAATATCAGAGAACATAACTAAATGGTGTTAGTTCATTTTACAATATTCCCCTGTACGGGCAAAAAAAATTTTCTTCGAGGTTTTCAATGAAGGCATCGAGGTTACATATAACTAGCGAGATGAAAACAAGAACACCTTCGTTTGATTGATAGATTCAACGACTTATGAAACTGAAGTTGCAACGTCGTAAACACTGACTCTTTCACTACTAATTACGTACACAGTTTGGACCCTGATATCCATTATTGTATATTATTGATATTATGTGTGAATAATGGACAAAAATAACAAACTTTATGGGGAAAGATATGTAGAGTAATAATAAATACTTATTCGGCCTATTTATTGAGGACGTTTTAAAACATATGAGCATAAATGGAAGGAATCGCAGTTGGAGAGATACTATGCCTCAAAAACGTGAAATAGTTAATTTTCCTAGGCAGTATTACAATCCCACTGCTGTTGATCATTTGTTACAGGTCTTATATATCGTTATTTTTATGCCGCTGCTTCTTCATCATTTTGTTGAGAATTGGTTATCTCATGTCTCAACTTTCTGCCGTGCATCATTGTAACATTTTAATTTTATCATTGATTTAAGTCGTAAATCAAATTTGAGCTCATTTCGGTGCCTCTAATTAATAAATCATTTGACGAATATACTGCCACCACCTGGATTGGGAGAAATCAGTAATTTCTGTTAGCATGTGAAGGTATATTTATTTCTTTTGTATCGGTATTAATGGAGATCATGGCTTAAGAAATAGATTTTTAACTGTTTGAACGCTTGTCTCCTTTTTTCTTGTAATAAGCACAGGGCTAATACACTCAGGAAAATTTCTAAACATGCTTCTACGAAAAACTGCTAACACTCACGATTGTAGGAAAATTGCAAAAAGAAACGCATAGCTATAACTCTAAATAAGTTCGGGACACTCATTTTAAAAGGCAATTGCACTGAATTCACTCCACAGTCGCCAACGATCACCTACGATGTGGGGATATCTGTGATCAACTCTATATATACGACATTGTGAAAGTTGGAATTGAAATGTTCTAGATGTCGAAGATTCTTTGAACACGATTTAATAAATACAGTAATTTCGAAGCTACTCCACATCACTGTTCGATGATGAGAATGAGCGCTTAATATTTTGACTATACAAGTTCATGGCTATTCAGTTGATGGGTGATGAGTGCCGGGAAACATTTTTGGCAAGACAAAACCTTCAGTACCGAATGGCACAATAATGTGAACAAAGTAGTTTACTAAAGCGCTGCTATTATTTTTAGGATTAAACCAATTAACCGAAGTCAATGTAAAATATTTAAATCGGATCTATTTTTCAATATTCTTTGTCTACAGATCCTAAAGTGTGTTTAAATTCAAACTCTTGTAAATGGTGCGTGAAGCTAAGCTCAAAGCAATTAAAAATTGTGGACTGATGTAATAAAAAAATGTCCAACGTCCGCCCATACCCTACAATTTTACACTTCGTATTTGTACTTCATTTCGCACATCCGCACAACAGAAAGGATATTTGCTCAGGTTAATTAAAATTTTCGAAATTACTAAGTAAATACTTAGGTAAACAATACTATGATTTAAATAATTGTTCTATGAGGAAATTTTATTCACTCTATGAATGCAAGTCACTATCTTGAAAATTTATATTCGAGAAATATAGTAAGAAAGTTCGACCCTAACCCCTTGAAAAATACTTTCGAAAAATAGATGACGCGAATCTGTTTTGTGCTCGTTAAAAATTCAGATTAAAAAAGTAATTAATCATTCATTTAACTGGGTTTTTTGAAAATGGTAAACTTCGTGTCACGACGTTAACTTTTCCAATACCAAATAGGTATAAAATTATCTACATAGGCTGTAAAAATTAATGCTCAGGATCGCTCAGAAAACATTGATCATAGCTACGCATCTCATCGCCAATCTATCAAGTTGTTTGTAAATTTCATCGTTAAACTAGCAAAATGAGGATCTGGTATTCAACTCTAAATAGATTATTGGGAAGTTTTGTAAGAGGAACGTGATTACAATGTTGAAAGGTCTATCAAAACGCAATCCAAAATGGTTTGTGGAATAATCAAAAACTTTCTCAATAACGTGTATAGATTAGTGAGCAAAATTAAATACATATATGAGGTAAAAAATTCTTGGGGATAACAGAAATGCCAAGATTTTAAGCCTTTATTAGACTGAAATGATTTCCTCCTACTTGCGATTTCTTCTCAAAACTTGAATTAAGTGCGGTATATCATCAACCACTAACACTAGGGTCTGTTCACTTTAAGATTATCTGTAACAAAATATTTTGAACACTTCCACGTTTGTTTGATAATTCAAAATACGAAAATAAAGACATTCGCTTCATAGCGTTTGTTCGAGTGATATGCTTCGTGTTTCTGGAATCGTCGGAACACTTTACATTTGTTATCTGATTGTTGTGTCTCATAACTGTTGCTTTACAGGATACACTTGTTTGATATAACTGTTAACACGCACGTTACTGATTGCAATCAGTACGCATCACAGTCCACTTCGTGATCGACATTATACATTCCTTCGAAAGCTTTTCTAAGCCATTTGGATACAAGATTACAATGCATTTACCGTTTTGAAGATATCTCTGTGCTAGAAAGTAGAAATATATTGTGATTAGAATACTACCCATGCACCTACCAACTTGATCTCTATTTAGGATATATCAGGACGTTCCTCACTGATACCGTTTAAAGATTTCTCTCACAGACTGAAGTGTACAGGGTGAGAAACTTGATACTTTCAATTTGCCTCGCTCGTAGGCGGTTCAGGATCAAGTGGAGTAAGCAATACTCGCATTATTCACACTTGTTGATCCTCTCGCACTAACTAAAGCAGCTCGCCAAATTTCATGTTTTCATATTTTCAATCTTGTGACTTGGTTAATTCACTTTTATCATTGAAATTTTACACCAGCTTCGATGGCTAAACTCGCATTTTATTGGCTTCATGTGTTATACATTTTGCTGTCCTCAAAACGAAGTAATTTTAATAATAAACGTTTGAAAAAGAATGATAAAGTCTTGGAATATCGAGTGACGGTGATGCAAACAAATTAGCAAATGAAATAAATTTATTTCAATACAGCGGTGATGACATGACCTAGTTTTTTGCGACGCTGAATACTTAGTAATAAATATTTACGTTACGATTGCAGACGATTTTGTAGTCTGATTGGAATGAGTTACATGATTTTATCATTACCTATAAAAGTTTCAGTTTCAGTAAATCCAAATTTACAAAAAAAATCTTTTAAGCTTAAGATTCGCAAAATCTGAGCTACGAACCCAAAATGAAGATCGTAAAGTCATCCCTGAAACACAACAAAGCCCGATTTTATCCCCACACGCCAAAAAAAGTCAGCATGAATAAGAGCCTCTTTGTTGCTTTTGGGAAGTTGCTGTGTCTCGCTATTTTTGAGCCTTGAAGGAGTGTCATAAAGCGGTCTTGAGCGGAACATACTGACGATGACTTTCAATAGGATTTGTCCCTCCAGCTCAGGGCTACTTTATTGAGTGCCGACGGGGCTGCCGCGGGCTGTGCGACTGCAAGTTATGACCGCTGCAGACTGGATGAAAGATGACCAGCATGCCTTCGCAGCATAAAAAGCAAGATTCTTATCCGTTCATCACGGCACAATGTGCTGCAGGGTTCATACGTCCCAGGAAAAATAACAAGAATTTGCTCGAGTTATTTTTACATTTTTTGAGTATGAGATATTGTTGGATGCTTTCATTGTACGCTAGTAGCTTTAAAAAATAGCGAATGACAATTTTTCAGTAAAATTCTTAAATGCTTGAGTCAACTAGAATATTTCGTTACGACTTTTTCTTTTTCTTTGATAGCATAAATCGCACCGGGGAAGTTTTTAACTTAAAATTTACTGTATTTAAAACTGTCCACTTTAAAAGAAAAATGGGTTAATCTCAATGACATCTTTCAATATTCGTAGAGAATGGAGTTCCTCAACTCAGTGGATGGAGTTTTACTAGGATATTTGTAAAAAACTACACATGAATGGGAACATACGTACTTGGTAGGAACAAAATTTCCACACCAATTTTCAGTATGAATTGAACGTACTCTTGAATCAAGTTGCTGCGCAGGCAAAGCTCTATAAATGACCACTGATGTCTGTTATTCCGTGCTTTCTTTAGCCATTTATTATTATTTACCTAATTTAACAAATGGGAAGATGGACCTGAAGCTATCATTCAGCTAAATCGTGAGTCACACAAAATGAGAGATTATAACATTACTGACGGCATCAAAATCTAATGCTCTCCACACTCTGCGACGAGTCGACGATCCTAAATCTGCGAACGTTTGTCCTCTAAAAGGTTGTTCAAGAACTTTTATCCGCTCCAAGATAATGAATGCCGTCAGAGCAAGGGACAGACGGCGCGTAAAGAGGCCAATGCGGAAGTTTTCCAGGGAAATCAACGTGAGCAAAAACGCGATGAGGACCAAAGCTAAAGCGCTTATATATCTTATATCAGTATTCAAAACTCCTAAGTATCAGAAACTCGCAAACGATCAAAAAGAAATATAGCTGACCACGACGTAAGAGAGAGTAAAGATGATATCATGTTTCAGATGAGAAGTTTTTTCCTTTAGAGCTAAAGCTAACTGCCAGTGAGAGTGATGAAAATGTTGCAGGTAGACATTCTGCACCCTTAGAGGATAGATTTGCGTCTTTGAAAAGGGCTAGGTCTTCGTGATAGATAGCCTAATTACATAATATTTCAGCTATTCTTATTTATAAACCTAATTCAGAGCTGCTCAAACTTCAAAATAATAAATCGTTGTTGCTCTATATGTATATATGAATATATATATATCTACACTAGTTGGACAAAATAATAGAAATGCCTACATTTCAAGATTATAATAACTGAACATGCCATAATCAATGAAACTTAACACATTTTGATATTTTAAATTTTGCTGTAGCTATTTGATATTTTATTTATAATAACCTTTTTTTACAGATATCTCAAAGAAAAATATAGTTATAACCTTATAAAAATGGCAGACTTTCCTGACTTTCAAAGAGGCCAATTGTAGGCGCGCGTATATCAATTTCTAGTTTAACAAAACTACCGGAATGCTTGACGTTTCAAGAGGAACTGCCTCAAAAAGTAAAAACTGCATTTGAAAGAGATTGAAAGCGTCTCCAGCAAAGCACAGGTTCGGTCAAAAGTCGAAGTTGTCTCAAAGAGACCGTCGGACTCTAAGTCGAATTTGTAGAGTGGGTCGCAAGATCACGACTCTTAAAATCACTGCAGACCTCAGTGAACATCTACAGAACCCAGTTTCTACAAAAACTGTTCGTCAGGAGCTGCAAAAATCTGGGTTCTATGGAAGAGCTGCAATTAGAAAACCTCTGCTCTCAAAGAAAAAAATTTCGAAGCGGTCAGAGAGGTGTTGAAACCTCCAGCCAGATTTGGTCCATTGAGCAATGGAAAAATATGATTTTCTCTGACGAATCATCGTTTACGTTATTTCCTACCTTCGGCCGAGTGTACGTTTGGAGACAACCGAAAGAAGCATTTAATCCAGACTGCGTTCTCCCAACCGTAAAACATGGCTGGGGTTTTGTGATGATCTGGAGTTTGATTTCTTGACAATCCGCCGGGCTAATGATTTCCCTTCATGGAAGAATTAACAGTCAAAACTATTTTGAAATTTTGGGCGACTTAGATTATCCCATGGTTCAAGCACTGTTTCCGGAGGGGAACGCCATCTTTCAAGATGATAATTCCCCAATCCATACAGCTAGAATTGTTAATGAACGGAACGAGGAATAATCCAATGAAGTTGAGTATCTCATTTGGCCGCTACAATCCCCAGACTTCAACATTATTGAGCATTTATGGTCAGTTTTAGAGATTCAAGTAAGAAATCGACAGCCATTGTCTCTAAAAGAACTGGAGGGTGTTTGAACTGAAGAATGGGCTAAAATTCACTTGGAAACAATTCACAATTTGTATGAATCAATACCTCGGAGAATTGAGGCTGCAATTGCATCAAAAAAGGAACCTACACTGTGTTAAAATAAATTTTTGTTGTTTTTCCGAGGTGCTTCTATTGTTTCGTTCAACCCGTGTATACAGAAAAGAAGTCGTAGTGAAGTATGTAATATTGCGCTTTGAAGGTAAATGTCACATCAGTTGCATTGTCAGCCTTTAGGGAGAAACACACATTTTAGTTTGATCAATACTATCTATACTGTGATTTGATGCATTTCAAAATTGGGCTTCCGCTCGTTTTGAGTATCGAGACTAGTGAATTGAAGATTGAGTTTCGAAATCTAAACAAACGTCTAAAAAAATTTACTGAAACTCACATTGAAGGAACATTACCAATGAAACGTGAGTTCCAGAACTTAAACTGAACTAGAATTCCCATTCACACGAGTGGAGAGGCCAATCTTTTTCTAGGTTCACTGCAAGTTCGTCAAACTTAACCGGAAGTCGAACATATACTGATCTTCACTAACGGTTATCATGTATTCATCACGGCAAACAAAGGTAATTTAAGATGAATTGTCACGGGTTGGCCGCAAGTGATATTAATTGAAAAACTGATCACAAAAATAGTGCTTAAACTCTCTGTTACACAAGGCTGAACCAGTCACTCTCTGTGACAGCGCTGGCCAGCACATTTCAAAAGTCTTTCCCTAAGAATCCTCGTGAGAACGGTTGGAGAGAGTTACCTCACACCGTACAAACTAGCATGAGTTCACGAGACTTCGACTTGTTACCGCAGTTGAAACAAACGTGTAAGTAAATATCGCTATTTATCTTTTGAAGAGCTTTGTGCCGCCATTACCCTAGCTATTCGTCAGTTGAACAGTGGTTACAAATTATACGGGTTACAAAGCTTCTCACAAGTTATCATTTGCTTAATTGGAAAGCGGGAAGGATCTATTGAAAAAGTTAGAATATATATTGTTAGAAAATTAATTTTCAAGTTTATAAACAATTACAGTATGTGCAAAAGGTATACACTGAGATTGGCTCTTATCAGCGGTGCCTTTTTTTCTTGTTTATTTAATTTAAAATTATGCCTAGTTAAACGGACACGGAATAAAATGTTCAATAATTTCATTCAGCCACATTTGTTTTTTTTAACCTTACATCTACTCACACTATACCTCAATTGGTTTCTTGTTGAATAAAAGCACCAAGCTTAAACCATGCATTGCAAAAAAGCTTTAAAATTAACTCTAACCCAAAAAACGTTGTTTGAAATTTTAATTTCTGCCACACGATCCTACGTCATGGGACTGACCTGCATGTTTGCCTTTATGCTGTTATTAAAAAAAACGCGTTCCCGTTCTACTTGTGTATCATTTAATGAGTGCCTAATGTGCGCACTGCGCGTTGCTGCGAGAAGGTTCGGCCTGCGACATCCTCTTTACTGCGGCCGTGCAGAGAGCGAGCCGAATGTGATAATCAGCTCTTTTTTCAAGTGTTCCAATGTTACCCACCTTCCTTCTTCCAGCTTCGTCACTTCAATAAGATACGCTGGCAGTACTTCTTTGTAGTTCAAAATGTCATTTTGAACTCTTGGTATCAATATCTATCTATTGATTTTTGTGTGAGTGTGCGTAATTTTACACTGTACCCAATCTCTCATTTTTTGCAACAATTTTAATTTCATTGTGATGGTAAAATATGAAAATTAAAGGTTTCATCTATTTGTTCATATGGATTTCCATGCAATTGCAGCGGAATTGAGGGTACCATCCGAGGCCAAATTGGGCCCCTGCGGCATCCCAGACTCAATTTTTTTTTTGTCGAAAAAAAAGGATCCTTATGGTATGGGTTATTGTTCCATGAAATATTATGGCGCTACGGACACCAGAACCCCCCCCCCCCCCNGAAAACATAAAAAATTGGGTATGTTTCTTTTTTGTCGAAAAAGGATTCTTAGGGTATTTGTTATTGTGCCATGAAATATTATTTCGCTACGGACATCAGAACCCCCCCCAGGGGGGGCCCAAAAGGGGGCCGAAATCATAAAAAATTGGGTATGTTTCTCTTTTGTGTCGGAAAAGGATCCATTCAAATCGTAACTACTCATCGAATTTTGATGCTAGAACAAAACCAAAGACAGTTTTAGAATCCTGGGAACATTTCTAACAAAATTTATCGACTCAATTAATCAAATGTGACAAACCAAAAAATTTAAATGGATACAAACCCAAAAATAATTGTTTAAAATGTTACTGTAAAGTTTCGCATATCACAAAAAATTTTTTAAAAATGTTCAAATTGAGTCGATAACTTTTGTTAGAAATGTTCCAAGGATTCTAAAACTGTCTTTGGTTTTGTTCTAGCATCAAAATTCAATGAGGAGATACGTCTTGAAATTTACATAAAAATGTTTCAAAAAATTCATTTTTTATTAAAAACAAAAAAAAATATGGCCTAAATCGAAAAAATGACATGAGTAAAAAAGATTTACTTTCAAAAAATACATATACTGATCAATTTGCAAGTGAATCTGACGGAAAAAGGTCAAAATCCCGGATGGTACCCTTAATATTTTGGAATCTTGGCGCCATTCATTTTGTGTACTTTAGTCGTTTTGACAGCACGTGCGTGAGTTAAGCGAGTAAACCTCTAATACGTTTCAATTCAATGATTTCTTAGAAGAGTAGTCATTTTACTTTGACAATGTTTTCGTAGAACCATTCACCGAGGGAACTCTGCATGCCAGTAAACTTAACCCAAACTATTCCCTCGAACATTTCCTTCTGCTTCGAAAAAATATTTCTGTTTGAATGGACGTGGTAAGCTTATCTATTACCGTAGATTACTCGTCGAAAAATACGCATTCAACAGAAATCAATTACTGATTCAGTGTCTCAAAAAATTGTTCTTCGCAAACCTCTTCAACGACTAGCAGACCTTTTTAAGAACTTTTATTGAGCTTGTTACGAATCCACAAGCATTTCGTGAATTTTTCTCGATTTCAATACCATAAATGGAATGGTGGCATAAAATCGGATGTTCTGATGGCGCTTTCAATGGCTGGTGGGATTTGTAACATGGGCAGGACAAAGACGGGGAATAAATTCTCAGGTTACTGCTCCCCAACGGTATTATTTTCGCAGGATATTAAGCGTTTCATGAGCTCTCGAATGCGCATTTCCGTGGCCGTAAAATTTTCCTTCTCAGATCCTCAGAAAATATTTGAGGTTTACGCGATAGAGGGGGTAAGAATTTGAACGACATTTGCAACATGATGGGCCGTTTCTTGTCGATTTATTTTCCAAAAAATATCAGATAAAAGTGTCCATGAATAATGAATTGGAACCAAAAATGTTACCACAGAAGGTGAAGAGAAAGAGTGTTTACAGCTGCACAACTGTTCTTTTCGAATGGGTGTGTAAGAGTTAGTTTCAAGCTGCAAAGCCGACGTTGAGAGAAATAGTGTTTTTATGGCGTGCTAGTGATCATTAAAATATGATTTAACTTTAATCTTAGTACCAAACTTCTGGAACAAGAGCAAAGTTCGATCATGCACGTACCATGATTCTATGGGAAAATTGTGCGGAATACGCACTTTTCATCAGGGATTCACAAAATGATAGTTAACGGCTTTGATATTTTAGATTTTAACAAATTGACGCTTCCAAGCTCGAGACGCTTGTATGTTCAAACTTTTCTGGCCGCTTCATTTTGAAAAAGCATATTGTCATGAAATTGCGGTGTTTTTATCTCTTGGAGGAATAAGTAGGATGTAATCTAAATGGGTTGGAGTGTTTCTTCACACCCTTTCTCATCCGCCATCTCCGTTTTCTACACCTCAGATGAGCCTATTGCTCTAACACATGAATTGGATGTGTGTCGGGTGTTAAATTTAGCCTCTTCTCGTATCAATCTTAATGTTCTGCCCTCGCATCGAGGATCATCAAAATATAAAATGGATACTAAAAAATGTAATCCGTTTTATGTTCCTGTTTGCGGAGTTTCTAAAAAATCGCACCTGGACAGTGTAGGCTCAAAATGAACGTCAAAAAACAAAGCCGGAAAACGGTTTCCTCTTTTGTTGAAAACTAATTGACTATCTAATTCTTCAGCGAGCATTAATTCTTTCTTTCGAAAAAGGAAGGATATGCATCAATTACTGTAGCCGATTACTCAGAAAATATAACAATTGCTTCTGAAATAGTTGCTTAAACACGTGTATTAACTGATAACTGCAATAGAATTTTGTTGCAGGCGAAGTCTTTTGAGCAGAAATAGCGCATCATTTCTCACGTTCTATGATTTTGGTATAGGATATGAATAGAACATTTTGATATGGTGTTAAAAAATACAGGTTTGCATAAAGGCGAAAACACATGTTGATAATGATTGCTCGCACAAAGCTGACATGAAAATCGATCTTAATTTACAATCATTTGTTCAAGTAATGCTAACCGTGATTTCATGAATGTCTCGTAATATTCTGAAAAATTTGCAGGCCACCGGAATTGAGGTTACGGAAAACTACCTTCTGAAGGACTCCAAGGTTTTTCCTCTGCGAAATGTATACGTTGTAAGTAAAGGGGTTGAGTGGAGCAAACACACAAGCCTCCATAATAGATTTATCGTGATTGCACATATTAAATAAGATTACTTTATCAGCAGCACCTCCAATCAAACATTCCATCTTTGTTAACATAATATGATTGCTATTTCTTGCCTTGTACAGTATTTTCTACATTAATTCACGGTTGTTGAGCACACAAGTTTATATGGAGCAGCTACACAATCACTTTCCATTAGTGACACAAGATCAACTACATATATCTTCAGAGATTTGAGTTGGTAAACGTACATTTTAAATAGTTGAGGCTTGGCAACATACGGAATTAAATTTTCTCAACCCAGATTTTGGCCATTTTGAAGCAATTGCATCATGATAGCAGTCCTGAAACTTTTTTTGAGAATATTTTTGCAATGTTTTCCTCTCTTTAGTTTCTCTCAATGTAATTGTTTGAACGAAAACATTTGTGAGAATACCTAGATGTAAGTAGTAGAAATGACTGGCACGTGATGGTCGAAAAAAAAATGCGTTAAACCAAATTTGACTCATGCCCTGTTTGTAGGAATCAGAATTCACTGCTGACCACGTCTCGATTCTAGTTGAGCGGGCATGATTGTTTTCGGCGATATAAAATCATTAGTATTATATTGCGATGACATCATTAGATGATAATGCTAATGAAAAGACAGACAGTGGAGTTCAGTAACGGAGTTACCTTTCTCTTGTTATGTGTTCGGAGTAATCTGTAGCCAGAATTATTATATCGCTATTTCACGGAATGTGAATTAATATTTATTTACCAAACGATTGATGACAGCAATATTAGACACCAACTTGCCAGATTTAGTGAGGTAACACACAATGTTTTCACAGGAAACTCTCTTACGAATGAAAGGTTGGAGTTTTGTAAGTTTTACATTATCCAAGACCCTCGTACGACATAAATAATAGCACTATAGGGGCTTAGCAAGACGGCAAATCTTTAAAAGCTTAACACATGTTAACCTCCTCGCCATCTTGCCAAGGGTTGCTCATTTCGGAATGACTCAACTTAACTAAACGTGTGAGGGTCTTGTATGACATTACAGTTGAGAGAACTTTTGAGTCTGAAAAATCGAAACGAAAATTGAATTGGATAAAAGGTAGTGTAAAGCCAGGCCTCCGAAGCAAGCAGCTCGTGAGCTTCTGTTTTATTAGCATCTTACTAGACAACCAACAAACTTAAAAAATATTCACCTCTTCTTCAAATGCTTCTGTATCAACACACTGAGAGCAAAACTTTCATGGGAGCTTATGGAATGCATCTAATGTGGTTTTGGGCAATATATAATATTGTTACAAATACTAACTATAACGACAATTTGTAAATACTTCAAATCGCCTCTGTGTTCTGCAAAAAAAAATTTAGGTAAATTTTGGTGCAGGCAAAGCTAAAAAATTTCGATAAATATTCCCCTAAAGAGATGAATAATTTAACTGTATTGCAGTATTCATAGCAGCTGAAAAAAAACGATATCATTAGTTGAAGATTTTTCTATAACGGTTGAACAAATGTTAACTATTTAGGGAAATCGTTACCGAAGTACGACAGTATTCATAATCAGAACTAACAAAATGACATCCCTTTTATTTAAACAAATAAATAAGGGAATCTGATTTAAACGACTATATAGGAACAAATAGTTCGCATTCCATTTTGAAAATAATATTCACCATTTTGTCTTTAACCCATTAGAATAATTTTTTTATAACAATTGCAATAATGGCTAAATTAATTTTTTCGCATATGACTCTTTAATATTATCCTTTAAATTCTGAGGGGTTTCATACAACCCTATTAAATCCAGCTACGTGCTGCCGTAGTCAGTGAGGTAAAAATGCATGCCGCTTCGGTGACTTGGTTTCTATGTAGGCGTTACCGTAACTGCACATGTCACTGCAATAACTCCGTAAGTGAACTCCACTGAGCGACAACAAACTGCATTGGGCGGTTAGTAGCCAATATTTTCCAATGGCGAGGTCAGGCAGCGCGTAATGCTTACATTACGCTTCTCTGATGCCACAACGATGAACTCGCTGCAATCAAACTTTTGACGCACTGAATGCCCTGACCATTAACTACACTCACTGCGCTGGACTGTGGGAACTGGCGAAGACACTAATGTGAATTTCAACTGGCCTTTTTTACTATACATTTCACTTCTACAAAAGATTTTAAGCATAAAACGGTTATGGATGAAAATTAAACCAATCCTATTCGTTACTGTTTAGTAATTTGTGTTTTCACTGCGGCCTATATTACACTATTTTATATCATAACCCAGAAGCAATAAATGTTGCATATTTATCGTGTCACGAGACGTTAGCTCCCTCGTTAATTTGCATCAACGAAGGAATTTTAAGGCTCGGGGTAAAGAATGGCACACCTCCAGTACATGAGATATATAATAATAAAAGCTACGAAAATAGAAGAACACACAGCAATTATATTAAATCGTTACAAATTATAACACATAAAACTATATTCAGTACTCAGTGAGTTTGACGACCTGACTTATACGTTTGCGATTTTCAACTCGCTCTCTTGGATGTGACTTCCGTCCTCTAGTTAGTCAGGCTCATGATACGCAGTTACAACAGCTACCTTGAATTTATCTCCTAACCAATTGACTTATTAATTATAATTGGCCGGCCAGTTGTAATGATATATTTCAACACTACAGCTATACATGTCTGAGCCGTAGTTACCAGCAACTGCGCGGGAAAACAGCTGCGCGACAGCCGCGAACAAGCTTGGGGCCGTAAGGGTGAATATTAGGGTAGGTCGTTTTGGAGGATCAAAAGCATTTTCTAGAAATCAGGGCTTAGGGTGTCGGGAAAACTTGTGGAATGACGTTGAAAGATTATACTCAAAATTTCAGGAAGATAGCAAATATTCTTGGGGTTCCGTTATGAGTTTGAAGTAAAATGTTATATACTTAAAGTAATTTTAATGTTTTCATTTCATTGATCGCGAATCCCTGCAAAAAATTTGTTTGGGGTAACTTTTTAATCAATAATTAGTATAAGAATTTCCGAAAGTGAATTTTACACACAAATTCAAGGATTTTACTGGAAAAATAATAATTTCAGT
>JACJUY010007245.1:23959-45227 GCA_014220935.1 Platorchestia sp. MABIK
TTATGTGCTCTAATTTTAACTTCTAGCTAAATGTATTCTTGTTGAAGTTTGTAATTCATGAAATTTCTGTACGTACACGTGAAAACTTATGTCTGAATCTTTTTGAAAGTACTACTGCAATTGTGTATAATGCATGAGCTCGGCATTTTGGGAAACTAGTCCTTGAACGCAGCATGGATAAGCTGCACCCTTCCACGCCGAGCGCCAGTTGCAAACTGAGCTCCACCCACTTCCACCTCCGTGTGTGGGGTACGTCACCCTACAGCTACCGAAAATTGGCTTCACTTTAGAGCGCTGACGCCGGTTCCATGTATCAAACTTCCTTGGTTCAAATCTTTATATTCGCTCTCGTGATGCCAATCTGTTTCTAATTAACCCATCTATTGCTTCATAACGACAATCCTGTACAGAAACTTCACCAACAGTTTGTACAGCGCGTTCCACACCTTGGGCATGAATGGGATGTTTCAAATACTGAGAAGATTCTTTTGTATGGATGAAATTTTCGATTTCATCACTAGTGAATTGATCGTTATGGGATGTTCAGTTACAGTTCAGATTGCCAATCACTCAAGTTGGTGTAATTGTCGCACTGAAGATTCAATTTTGGTAACTCGAAATATCGCATTGGAGACAGCCAGCGCCGACCAGCAAGTGCATGTTCCCCGCCCCTGAAAATTCTTCATTTGTGTTTTTTATTGCTCAATTCAATACAGAAGTCCTTATTCTACAAGCTAGCAAAGGTTCAGAATGTTCTGGGCTTCGTAAGAGGAGGAAACGGGGGGGAACGGAGGTGGATTCTAATGCAGCTGCTAGCGCCGGACGATAACTGCATTAGACACTCAAACCAGAAGTATCTGTATTTTGTTTTGTTGGTCTATTCGACACAGAACTTTTTAGTTTACAATCTAGCAAATCCACATAACGTTCTTTGCTCCGTGAGAAGGGGAAGCAAAGGCGGGAAGGGGTGCAGCGCGTCCAGGAGGACGCCGCAGCGTGCGCTCCTGGAGCGGTGATTCGTATCTGTGATACCTGTGGCACGAAAAATTGTAGAAAAATGCGCTTCCTGAACAGTTGAGGGTAAAAAGTTAAAAATCTATTTCCTCCGAAAGTTATTCTCGTAGAGCAATGAGTTAGGTCTCATTGAATGCGCAAAAAGCTGTTGCATAGCTGGACGTGGTTCCTCTTCGAAATTCACAATGATGTTTTAGTTACACTGAAAAATCAACAGAAAAATGCATGATTAAAAAAAATTAATTTAAAATTTTATCAAAAAACTGCGAATTTCTTGACGAGCCCACGTTCAGCTATGCAGCAACACCAATTTTTCCCCAATATCTCAGTAATTAACTAAAGAATTGAATAAAGTTTAGGATACGCACCTACAACCTTTTCAAAAATACACACGTTTGCCAAATTTCATTGATTTAGTTCCCATACAACAAACGTGGCAGCCATTTATCTGATTCTGGGTAGACGTCCCCCTTAATACTTGTTATGGTAAGAAAAAATCAGATCAACAATGCGTTTAACGGAAACTGACGGAATTGAAGCATCACTATAAACTTCGGAGATTCTGCTTGCGATAGTTTTGCAAATTTCTCTTACAGACGGGTGTTTCTTTGTTTGAAGTTGTTTCTGTTGTATTTTATGTAACAAGGCTTTAATAACGTCTTCCTTAGTAGGTAATTGTATGCACTGGAGCTCGGAAACTAAACAAAATTTAGGGAAATAAAATGAGGTACGCGTGGTAGCAGCGGCACTCATGTTGAAAGTACATGGTATTGCAAGCGGCCAACTGCCAAATCGCGTGACGCTTATGCGTCCGCCGGTCTCGGTCTGAAGACGTTAAGGTGTTCCAACCCCTCTGAACGTTGTTGCACAGCATTCTTCTGATGTTTGACAATCATTATTACTAATTTTTTATTTCTCAGTTCAAGTGCCATTTAAAATATCATGAATGAAAAATCACAGTAGGTGTATAATGTACTAGATATTTGAAACTTTAGATGCATTTCGAAACCTCGAAATGTTTACCGATATTGATAAAAATTCAACATAGAATGCTATTTTAGCATGTAGAAACTTTTCATGATGCCCCATAATTGAATTTCAAAAATTTTGGTTTAGATCCACCCTAGTGAATACGGGGGTGAAGCGTCTCCCCAATGAGTGGGGGCTAGGTAAGGCGCGGCATGAGAATGGAAATCTAGTGCAAGCTACATCGAACGTAAGGGAAACTACTACGAAATCGACATGCAGTATATATTTAAAAGAGGTTTTCATTCATTCATTCATTCATTCATTCATTCATTCATTCACAACGTGCTAAGAAACAAGGTGTATTTGGGGTTATGAAAGGGCTTAAGCGGGCTGTGCGGAATAACACAAGATTAAAACGAGGGACGCGACTTATGCGGGAGGTACACGTAAGCATAGGAAGGCGACGCTTACGGGCGAGCCAATCACAGACAAATAAGATTTCGCGGGACTCGAATCGCGCACAAGTAAGGGTAGGACCTATATAAGCGCAGCGTGAGAAATGGGTAGCCCATCTCGCTGTTCACACTGATACCGTGTAGTACTTCAGCACCCCGGAAAGATGTAGGCCCAGAAAGCATCGAAAGGGAAGTACGTAAGCGGATTTTGCGTGTTGGAAAGCGTTTCAGGGAGTGAGATAATTTAGGGTATGTATTTTGTTCTTTAAACAATTAGGGAAAATCAGCATCATTACTTTTGTGGCATTTCATTACGTTGTGAATCAAGGAAAGTTAGTTTCGGAAAGCATCATCTCGTAACGACAGAAATTGGAATTCTGTTTTAAGCAGTGCGTTGAGTTTAACCTTTTAAAATGAGGGGAGTTAAATAATTATATCTCAGTCGCATACATATTAAAATGAATTCTTTTGTCGACGCACTGTTACTTGAAATTGTTTCAATTAAGGATAAACAGTCAAAAACAGGGAGTATATATGTTGGGATATTTCCTGGTGTACGTTAAACAATGGTGAGAGCCCGGATATTTTCCAGTTTGTTTGTTTTGCCACTCTACAGTGGGGGAAAAGTTTGTGTGTTTTGTGTCTTTGTATACGTTTTGCGGCAAAGCCGCCTATAAATGTCATATGCGACATTTTGGCATATCAAGTAATTTCATCCAAATACTAATTTTCTTAGTTAAAATTTCCTTTGATTCATTATACGTGTGAAACGAATCATTATTACCCGTTGGAATCTTGGGGAAATCTCGTTTAATTGTTCGTTAATCAAGAAAGTAATAAATTATTGCTATTCAATTTAGCAGTGTGGATTAACAGTCAAATTACAGGGAATAAAAGCTTAAAAGGGAATAGATTACTGAAGCTGCTGATTGTCCTCAGGGCGGGAGGCACGCACACACAAATTGGTACAACATCGAGATGCCACCAAGATGGTCCGTGCAGAGCGGAGGCGTCATGAAATCACCTGTGCACGAAAATGGGGGAACCAACTGACAATCTACGCACAGGAAAGTGGTTGGCCAAGCGGTGTGAGCGTGTGAATGCGTCGTTCCTTTCATCTTTGCCGCGAGCAATACAGTGCAGTGCAAGAAAAAGGATGCCCGCAAGAAATAAGCGGATGCAATAGTGCGATTGCAACCTCTTGCAAAAGAGCTAAAATTTGGATATAGTGGGTATGTTATGTCAGTGTCTTTCTTTGTGCTCCGTGTGAGATTTGTATTGGCGTCGTGCGTCATCAAGTTTCTTATGTCCATTTTGCACTCGTTGTGCACAATTTCATTAGGATTATGGCTCAAGTAATTTTTGCAATTTACCTCGGGTGTTTTTTTGTGTCAAAGAGGTACGCGCGCAAATCACGTGTTCTTATGCATGTAATGTTAAATAATACTTAGTTGGTATGTGCCACTTGTAGTTTCATTTCCCGTGTTGATCTAGGTGCGCTGGAATTGAGGTGCGCAGAACAGATGCTTACTATTAATAATTTCCACCTGTCCTATATCTTCTCTTTCTGTGTATTTTCCTCCCTTGAATTTTCTATTTCTTCTTCCACTATCCATGCAGGGGCTTAAAGCCCTCGATCGAAGACAGAGACATCTGTCTCGCGACACAATACACCTCGCTATCAAAATCAAACATCAGCAGTGGATATCAACATTATAGCCCCACATTCTACAATGAGCAATTAGTCGATAATGTTTAATTAACCAGACACACATTCTGCACTCTCTATACACCACGCTTCGTTAACTGCATCATGCATGATGACACTGATACCGTCCATCGTAACACGACCTCAGTTCATTGCCCACACTATTCTAGGTTGTTTCGACTTTCTTGTTTTTTCCCAGCAATGTTGTAAATGTTATGGTTAGCATTGTATAACGATCCTTCTAATGTATTTTAATCGGGTGAACTCTTTTTTACCAATGTTAGTAGCATAGGAAAACTAATTTGTTTGTTATTGTAAATATTTCATTCTATCCGAGCCAGTTATTTAGCTTACTATAGTTGATGCGAAACAATGTAAAATTGCCTCTAATGTCAACCTCACAGTCTGAGACACAAATTAATTTGGATCTACCCGTTTTACTTTCAACCTTAATCCCTCATTTCATTAGTTCCTATTATCGTAAGCTCAAATTCCAATATGAGAGTGCACTGACGTAAGTGTTTTCAGCAATGCATCACATGGAAAATGTTTTCTTGATCACTTGTAATAAATGCATTATCAAAATCAGACCAACGCAAAGAAGGAAACGCATTTTTCCGTGTTTTTCTCCCAACCATTTGTTTCAACAATTAACATGCATGAGTATTACGATCCTCATGTGTGAATATCCAGTCAGGATCTTAAATTTAAGAAATTTGAAATCATTTTTCGCTCATATTCAAAAATTTGAAAATGCGACGAAATTAACTTTAGGTAACAATTTTATAGAACTTTTTTATCTATATTTATTTTATTTTCCCTATTCTTCTCATACAATGTTCTTGTTAGTCGTGTCTGACAACTTTCACTTTATTACTCTCTTGAGTGTATTATGACAACACTATTTCCGGGAGTTAACTTTTCGTACTATTCCAGCTATGCTGCAAATTTAATGGTTACCATTGTACAACAATCCTTATGTCTCTACCTCCAGTGAACTCTTTTGTGCCAGTATTATCACCGTAGTTAGTAAATATTATAAATTTGTCTAATGGTATAACATTTTATTCCCATTGAGCTCATTATTTTGGCACACTAGTCGATCCATGAGAACGAAAAACAATTCTCCTGAATGTCGACCTCACAATCTTTGACACAAAATAATTTAAATCTGCCCAATTTACTCTTAATATTAATCCCACCAATCACCATTTCCTGTGTTCGTTTGCTCATATTCCAATACAAGTGCGGTCTAACGAGAGTGTTTTCAACTGTATCTCAAGGATTATGTTATCTTAGTTACTAATGTTTATTTTCATTATCAAAATCAAACTAATTACCACATAGAAAAGAAGGATGTAAATGTGAAGGTATTTAGCATTTTTTTTCGTTCCATTTAAGCATTTCATTTTTTAACTCTACTGACATTAGACTGTTTTTCTTTCTTTCTTTCGTTCTTTCATGATTCAGAGCAATTTCTCCGGGGTATTCCATTACTAGAGCGTTGGTTGACACATGAACAATCACTCTGCTACGTTTCGACTTGTTCTTTGCTTTGCATCCCATCATTTGCAAAGAGAGATAAATTTAAACCTGTATTCTACCGCACAATTTTTTAGCTCTTGTGTTACGCGTTACTTCAAAATCACATCAATTTTTAAGAAACAAAATTTTTTTCGAATTTTTTTTTAGTGCTATAATTTTTTCTTGGTGAGCTACCCCTCACAGCGGAATATTTTCGTGTGTTTTGTGGTTTTTCTTTGGTTGTCGCGCTCTTAGTTAGTTATTTCGTCTATCTCTGCATGAGAACATAAAACTATGCTTTAGAAAGCTAAGATGTGACGTATTTATACCAAATTTACATTTTTATTCGTGATCTCATTAATAGCACTCTTATTTTTCGTATATTTTTCACCGTTACAATCATGACGGAATCTCGAACACAACTGAACTATCTTCCGAACTCACAACTAAGTTTTTTTACTCCTCGGTAATTCCACGAATAGGAACCCTTTTCTCCGTGTTGCCCTTCCCACGTTAGCCAATACGTTTTCTAATTGACCTATCGTGGTGTTTTCTCCGCCTCTCGGAATCTGAAACTCATTTCAGAAGACCGTTACAACATTTTCCCATGTATTTCTTTTAGCAATTTATGTTCCGAGGTCCAAAGTTTCCAATCGCGAAATTAAAACAAGCAAGCGTCTCAACAACCCTCTACGTTTGTATTGTAGGACCTGACTTCTGGCCTCTACACTGGGCTTGAGAGGGTGTGCTATTCATCAATCTCTTGGACACCTGTTACTCAACTGCTCGGCCTGCCCACACACCCTCTTGTGAGCTGACCACGACACTCTAAGCACAAACACACGGCTTCGACACAAAAGCACGACACAACACTCCACGTACAATCACACACTGTTGATCGAGAGTTCTATTATACAACAAGAATTACCCAAAAGAAAATTAATGAACGCTACAAAAAAGCAAAAAGAAAAGAACATTGCAATAAATCTCTAAAATAAATTTATCAATAATTTATTACATCAAATTGCAATAAATCTCTAAAAAGCAAAAAGAAAAAACATTGAGATAAATCTTTAAAATCAAGACATAAATCATTCGTTACAATAGAAACCAATTGCTACAAGAATTAATGATGAAATGATAGCGGCTAAGAATTTGGAATGTCGGAAAATTTACTGGCCTTCTAACTTGGATGATGTTATTCATCTCTATTTGCTTCAGCTTTCCACTATTTGTACAAACAATTCTGTCATTACTTTATCCAAGAAATTGAAAAACTTGAGCTATAAGTGATACTTCCCACGCAATTCCAAAAACGGATAGTGGGTTCCTAATTCGAGTGAAAATGAAGACGGTAATTACGACAGTTTCGCGACGATCCCCAGAATCCGGTTCGAGTAACCGCAGTTGTGCATGCAAGGGCAGATCCTCAGCGAGCCGCCGCTCCGTTGGACTGCGTCGCAAGTCATCGGAAACCGATGCCTGCACAGCTATCGCACTCCTGCAGTCTACCATGCTCGGGCACCTAGTGAGCTTAACCAGTCGTTCCAAAGAAAACTTTAATTTTCATCAATCATAAACTAGTAAAGGAAGGGGCGCTATTGTTTACGCATCATTAGTGCACAAAATCAAAATGCATTTGCAACAGCATGACTAATCCACAAAGTTTTACAAGTGTTTAGGAAGTCCTATGATTATTTCATATGTCAATCAAGCCTCCTTCACAACAATAACAATGTTCCCTTAAGAATGAAGAACAATTTAGTGTGGAATTAAGAGAACCTCTACATAAGGTGTGTCCTCACACCTTGCACATAGAAACGGCAAAATTGGAGAACGTAAACGAAACAAATTTAAAGGTGTAAAGAGGAAGTAATAGGCGCTGACAGGAAAAAAAAAACAGTGAATCGAAGAAAAAACTTATAAATTTTCAATAATAGGGTCGCATACTTATCCTCCGTGCTGGGACCTCACATAATCCTCCTAGGATCACAATTTCAGATTGAAAAATTATTTTATTCTCTCTGAGGAAATTAGTGAGGCCTTATTAGCGAAATTTAAATGCAACGAAAGTTATAATCATATAATAATCACACCTACTTTAGCTTAGCTCGAAATAAAAAAATTAATCTAAATGTTAACCAACCGAAGGTAAAATTAATAAATTTTTCATTGGTCATACTCAATTAAACGATGATAACCGTATGAATTCAATTATATCATAAGAAAACTTAGCGAAGAAATCATAATCATAAATGTGTGCTATGAAAACATAAAAAAGAGAAATGGAAGTAAAACGTGATGTTAAAAGGGGGAAAACTTAAAAACCTGTATGCATGTAAATGGAAGTGCATGGAGTGCGCCGAAATTTCAAAACTGCAAGTATGTCATGTTTCATGTCTAATGTAGCTAAATACTAACGAAGGAGATCAAAGAGGTTGTAAATGAAATGTTGTAAATGCATCAGAGGTTGAAAAATTAAGAGCAATATTTAACAATATGCACGACCGAGTTTATTGTCCAATGGGCAACAGTTCAATAGGATAACTTTCCTCGTATTTCTAAACACGTATTGATATTTAGACTTTTATCAGTGTAAGTTATTGATTTGTACTTATGGGAATAGTTCTATGAAAAATTAAAACATCCTCATTCAATTTGCGAGGTAGAATATTTGAAAGCATCTGTGAATGAAGCAAGTTGGAATCCCAGTCAGAAATGCTAGTGCGGATCGGCATCGATTATCTGGGGACAGTGCATCTTATTTAGGATCAGTGCGGGGCCCAGTTCGGGAAGAAATTTTTCTTCACCGCTCACTGCAGATCAATGCAGAAAATTCTGGAGAGAAATACCTGCAGCGATCTTAACAGAAACATCGGCACTGCACATCAATAATTCCAATGCGAGGTATTTGTTTTTAAACAAGTGTTCATTATGAAACTGAAATTTGATTTCAAATCGAACTTGTAACTTTCAAGTTAATTAAGGGGGTCTCTAGCCCTAAGTTTGTCTAATTTTTCAAATTTCCCTTTTTTGCATTTCTTTGCTTAAATGCTAAAATGCTAAAATCGTTTGCTAAAAATGCTAAAATCGTTTGTCATATGTTACTACAGCAATAAATGTCTAAATATTGAACAATTACGCATACTTGACGGGATCAAATTGCATGTACAGGTTGCCCGTTCACCTTGTATTTTTTTAAGGAAACACCTTGTAGTGACATACCTTAGTTACCCCTCAAACTTCAATTTTAGTCTATTTATGTTCAGTAATTATGATATATCCCAATGTAAATTTTATCAAGCATAATATCCATCTTCCCCCCTACGTGTCACCAATACTTAGTGGGGTGGGAAGTATATGAAAGGCCGTCGCAAAACGAAACCTAATGGCTAAAGCAGCAACACCTGGTCTTATAACTTCGATATCAAGACCATAGTGACTGAATAATTAGCTCAGCTGATGTTGGGTTATTAAAAATATCATTATCGGGACAATTTTGTTTTACCAAAATCAACCTTATAACAGGAATTGAGTACTAAGCCAATGTTATTGTAGGGAACGAAGCCAATGTTATTGTAAGGTGAAGATTAGTGCAGTTTATTGCAGATTAATGAAATTTTTCGCTCTTGGTCAGTGAAGATCTTTGCAGAAATTCGATGCCGATCTGCACTTCAAAAGCGGAAATAGACTGCACTAATTCTGCACTAAATCCGCACTGAATGCAAATACTCCTGCGAAGATCTTCCATGATCTGCAAAGAATGTCTACAATAAACTGCAATAATCTTCACCGAACGGTGAGATATTTCTGATTTGGAATATCGAGAACAGAGCTTTATTCTCGTGATAAACTGTATATGGCATTAAACACCTGTTTTACGACATTGAAATAAAGTTGAAGGGCTAAAGTACTATATTGTACCGGACAACTAAAAAAATCTAGAACAACTACAGAGTTTCTCATAAGATACATTTAATAACCCGTCATCGTGATTCTAGAGTTGTATTACTTTCTCATGAAGCTAGTGCAGGAAATCACCCTAAAAACTAAAATAAATGATCAATAAGTGAGAAAAGTTTGAAATTGTACTAAAGTGGAACTTTACTGTTTAGAAATTCTCCAAACATTTTCTTCACACTGACAAAAAACATCCCCGTGATTCTCACTAAAATTACTTCTTAAGCTAAAATAAAGCAGATAAACTGAAACCAGGGGGTGTAAAACCTATTAATTGTAGATGTCTGGAAAGTGTCTATACGCAAGAACGAGAGGCGTACCCAGGATTACATGACCATTCAATGGTTTGAGTTTTGTAAAACTGGAATGATTTTTTAAATTTCTTCCTCATAATCGTATACTGCCTGGAAATATGATACAAAGTCTTGATATTTATTCTGTCAAACCTGGATATACACATTTACAAGGTTTGACAGACTTAATTTCGATGATGTTTAGGGTATAACAAATCCTGAAGCGTATTGTTCCAACATACTTGTAAATATCCATGCAAGAAATGTCACGATGGAGTTCAGTGAAAATAAAGGGAAAGGTTGTTCAAGCGGATAGTACAGACGTATTACGTGAGAAAAAATAATAATGAAAGAATTTATTCCCGTTAACAACATGATATTTTAGATAAAATTATATTTATACGCTATTGCCATTTGAGTTTTTCTCAAAAATCATGCTGGAGCAAACCCGAATTTTAAAGACATACATCATATCACTCAACAACTTAACTAAAAACAAAATGCTACAGGGACTCTTCATTGAGAAAATATTATAGGTGCAAACTATGTTATGATAATTTTTGCTGAGTGAAGTTGTACTCCAACAATTTGACATTGTACGAGTTCGAGTGGACCTTCAGCGACAAATTCCTGTATCTAATAGAGTGCACAGCAGGAGCGAAGCCAAGGCAGCTCCGTAACCGTGATCTTGCGGTTTGAGAGAAAATCATCTGCACTCTATTTAGGTGTGAAATTGTGTCTTTTCTCAGACTTGCCTCAGCGGAAAAAGTCAAATCATTCAGATACCAATTTGACCCATTCGCGACACGGTCACACCAGTCGAATTTTTCAGACAGCAACAATTTGACTCGGGACCCAATCATACACGTCAGGTTCTTCAGAAAGCTACCAAACTTTTGGAAGTGGGCATCTGTCTAAAATGTTTTTCGCACTTCACAGAAGACTTGCGAAATAAAGATGAATCCTGAATTCCCTCAATTTGGAGTGCAGGAATTTTACAGCGTCTTCGGAAGGGGCTTCGAATATGCAACATGAAAGGTAATGCTAGACCTGGAGGAATTTAGGAGTGCATAGGTGACGACTCGTTTCATTCATACTGACTCGAATTCAAACTATCGAAAATTTACCGAGGGCAATTCACAAAGTTTTGATACACTTAACTGCCGTCATTTGAAATGCTGACTGAATGCTTGGATTGGTTATAAGTATTAATAGAGAAACAAATAAAAGGAGTAGGATATATTTTGAAATATTTTAGGCAAAAAAGAAAAAGCAGTAGTTGATTCTTCACCGCACACGTGAAATTCAAAATTCATTTCTTGAAATGACTCTATTGTATTTTATTCAGTGCCGAATTTCTACTTTAGTGTATAATTAATCGATCACCGAAGAGTAGCAGTTTATTTCTCCTTCTGGTGCCGGTTATAATCCGATGCCAGAGCCTGTCTAATGATATGATGATAGAGGGTTGTAATAACGTTTTAGAAAAATTCAACAATAATTTAGTCAATTGAGGATAAAACTTTCTAAGAGTAAGCTTTCACACACTTAGAAGTCGCAGCAGGGGCCGGACCAAACATGCGACAATCAACGCAACAATGACGTGGCTGGCAACACCTGTGCAGCGGTGTCACAAAAATGTCAACTTCACTTCCGTAGCGACATGTAACGAAATACTCAGCTTGAAGCGGCGGGGTGTTTCGCCGCAACTCGGCTGCGTTGGCCGTCATTTAAAATTCTGTGACAACTTACTCCGTCGTGAATATCACATTACTGCGCTCACCCTACTTCGCTGGCCTGAGACGATGCAAACGGCGATTTTAAATGGGAAATTATTGGTGAGAATATTTCCTGTAAATTGTAAATTTCCAGTAGATTGAAGGGATTTTTCCTGTAGGTGGCTAGAATAACTCTTTGAGTCTGGTTTGAGATCAAAGAAGACTCGAACTAAACGAACGCACTTGAAGCTCAGGAAATCGTTTAGAATATATCTTGTGCTTCACAGTCGCATTTCAAGATAGCGTAGAGCTACAGTTTTTTCATTGTTAGCGGGTTTAAGAAGGATCAAAACTATTTCCTGCCTGAAAAAAGCGTGTATTTATATTAAGAATAACTTTAGGATGCTGGCATTGTGGAGAAAATATAGTTTCTACTTCCTGGAAGCATCGGTGAAATATGGATACTAACAGTTTTTCAAAAATTGACAAGCTCTGTTCCCGAAATGCGATTAAAAATGTTTTCAAACGTGCCTGCGAAAAATGAAACCGTCTCTAAAATATCATATGAGTCTGCACATGGGATCGTTCATGCTGACTTTACTTGAAAACACACTGCAATGTAAATTGCTTATTATGATACCATGAGAAAAATAAAAGCTGATTTCTTCTTGGAGTAAAAGATTTGAAGAACTTCCCGTGCTGCAGAAACATTTTTATTTCAACCGGGAACTCTTTAAATCACATCACTTTAGCAATTATAGCATTCGTCCAACTTATTCAGGGAAATTTCCTGATTGCATGAGCGTAATTAAATCCCAATTGCTACAGTAGCATCAGGCGACTTAAAACCTCCAAATGTCTTTATCGAGGATGAAGTTAGAATGGACAGTATAATATTGTTGTGCTTCGGAAAATGATACTGCATTGCTTACAAAAAATTTTGGAGATGAAGATCTTTTCACAGACGAAGGTCGATTCACTAGATCACAGCTTCAATAAACTTCGAAGAAATGTAACGGGTTTCTGAATAAACTTTGTTGCAAAGAACTTCACTGGACATTTCTGCGTGTTCCCATCTTATGTCAATATATCTGTTGTTTTCTTTATTTAAGTATGTCATCTCACATGCAAGTTATTGTTTATAGTAGAAACTAACAGAATATGGCAACAGAAGCGAGCCAAGTATCCAATCCGTGGGTTGTCCCAAGTTCTGTGGCTTCAGTTCCCAATCCCGCACAAGCGCGATAGAAACACATCTCTAATGATCAATTTTTACACACATGCACCAAGACATTCTCGTTAACACAATTTTTTCAAATGCAGCGGCTACGAAAAGGGTGGTCCCAGGAATTGTGAGCTTTCTTAGATTTTTAGTAAAAATAGCCAAGCTTATCTCATTTTTTTCACGCCATGCTGACGGTACTTTCTGATGTGGTTAACTGCATAAATCGGAATTATATTGCATAAAAGTCCATGGCTTCTGATATTACTTACTGACCTGCGCATCTAGTTTTTTCTTTGGTCACATTTAGTGAGCGCGCCAAGCTGCTCGCACATTTTAGTCTTGATGGCTAATGTAGTGTTCCCCTTGTAGTGTTCGCATCGCGTTCGACTGCTGCGGATATAAAATAGGTAAAACGTTTGTTTATTCATTAGGATAAGACAGCAAAATTAGAAAAAAGCGTTCGTGAACTAAATGAATCACATATGGCACGAAAAGAAAAGGAAAATTTGGATATGAAAAGTTTATGCAAGTTTAACTGGCTCTAACAATGTGTGCTAAGTTTTTTATTCCCGGCTAGCATCTCTTAAAACTTTAATTCTTCACATTACTTTAAGTATCAAGATTAAGATTGATGCCTAAACCTTACAACTAGCAATATATCGACATGATGCACAGACAAATCTCGTCAGAGCGAGTTAGAATATATTCATTTTGCACTTCATAGAGGTGCAGAGGACGAGGTGGTGCGCAAATCTAACATTCAGGCAATAATGCAAGCAATAAAATGAAGAACGTGAGTGATGAGAATATCCCAAATGCTCTTTAAGCGCTAATTCTTAGATATGTCATAATTTTTCTAATGAGTTTTAGTCAGAAAATGCTTTTATAAATGAGCAAATTACATACTCGCACCTTAGTTGGGGTGAGCGTCCCCCATACGGACCTTTTTTTTTTATTATTGAACCTAGAGCAATGAAATTTGGTATACTGTTAGGAAATGAAATTTGGAATCGTTTATCTCTAATGAAAAAATGCGATTTTCTTGAAAAGAAAATCGGAAATCAAAGAAAACGATGTTTTAGGGGGGAGTTTCAAAATGCTTCTCCTCCTACAGTTTTTAAGCTACAGAGATGATTTTGGTATCATTGGATGCGAAAATACAAGGGGTTTTAAAGTTGCTATAAGACATTCCCCAAATTACCAGTTTAAAAAAAAAATTTTGTGAGCTATTTTTTTTTTCAAAAAAATGTTGATTTATGACGTCATAACGTATGAACAAAAGGTAGTTGTGAAATAATTTATAGCAACTATAAAAGCTCTTGTCATTCCGCATCCAATGACACCAAAATCATTACTGTAGCTCAAAAACTGTAGGAGGAGAAGCATTTTGAAACCCCACATTCCGATCCTCTAAAAAAAGGCAAAATAGGTAAACATAAACAATCCTAATTTTTCTTCGTTATTATTTGTAGGGTCAGCTAGGACCCTAGAAATCATTGTACAGTAGTAAATAGACATATAAGATGATGTAGCAACGTCGCACCGTGAAGAAATAGCCAAGGGGGAGGTGTAACATGATGAAATACTACTTCCCCCTCCCCTCCCCCCCCCCATTCTTCAAACCCCCGTAGCGGGCGAACGATCGAACGTACGAAATTCATTTTTTTCACATGATGTACCTGACCTCTTTCACCTCCTATAGCAGCTAAAATCTATTTTACACCCAATTTTCCAATTTTTGGGGGGACGCTTTCCTTAGTTGGGTGGAGTTGCATAGAACAAATAAAGGGAATAAAACCAACAAAAATGAATCATCATTCGTGCTTGTTTTCTATTCATTGTTTACTTTTTTCGCTGCTAAGGCGGAATTATCAGCAAGAACAAAAACAAAAGTATTTTACGAGCAAAACATCTTGTTAACGCGTTTCAAATGTTTGAAACACATCGAATGAAGACAAAATTAAAATTTATTCGAGGGAGTTTCGAATGTCGTGAAGGGCAAGTATTGACGTTCATGCCGCAAGCGCATAGCTTTCATACTTCTGTTGTCCAATCTTTTGCTCCTCGAGTTATAGAAGTGGTAAAGAAACCCAAATCTTTATTTAAAAACGTCGATTACAGAATGTTATTTTTCTCTTGGCGTCATTAATACAAATTTTTCTTTGGTTTGACATTTTGAGAGAGAAGAAGGGAGTGTGAAATAAGCTGCAAGGAAGAGAGGGAGAGTGATAAGAATCAGATATTTGCAATAAGCAAGTACAATATTATTGGATATGGTATTATATTGTAAAAGTAATCATAAAATGTATTGCTTGTGCTGAAATCATAACGAATATTGACAATTAAAAACAGTTTTCCGGTAACCTCAGGGCGTAAAAAGTCAATTGACTTAGAAAATATTGGTAATATAGAAAGCATAGAGGGTTGAACATAACTAAATGTCATAGAAGAATCTAAAGTCGCCGAGATTGACTAGATTAATTTCTGAGCGCTATGTAGGTATATAGCAATCTACATGCATACTTCCTACGATGCTACGCTAATGTATTGCAGGAAAATAAAGAATCTTTGTATAAATGAATGATGGGTTTTGCACGCGTACGTTTTTCATCTAAGTTTTCAATTGAGGTGCTTGAAATATTTTTGTGTTGTGGCTGCTTCAAAGTTCAAGAGGCTTGTATCCTTAGCGCTGAACATTTTGCAAAATACAATTGGCTTTCAATAAATAACCTAATCCTATAATTTAGATTTGAGAAAGAGAGCTCTGAAAGTTACAGTATATGAGCTCAATTACTTCGCTCCCGACGACATCGACAATATTGCCTGTTCGGAGGATATTTTTACATATTTTAAGAATTAAATTACACATCGAAGAACTTTGAATTTTAGGTTAAGGTGCTTGGATAAGTAAATATATTTTGCGCAATCAGATGTATTGAGGGAACAGTATTTTATTTTTCGACAGGAATTTAACTGAAATTTCCTTTCAATTCTTATCAACCTTCTGCATCATTATTAGTGGGACATTCAAGGGTTGGATAAAATATTGGAAACACCTTGGAGAAACAACAAAATATATTTTAATATGATGTAGGTCAAAACATATTTTAATTTGTTGAGACAATTATTGCCTCAATTCAGCGAAGCATTAATTCGTACAAATGGTGAATTGTTTCCTCAGGAATTTTAGCTTAGTCTTCAGTTAAAACACCCTCCAGTTCTTTTAGAGACAATGGCGGAAGAAATCGACTTCATACTTGAATCTCTAAAACTGACCATAAATGCTCAATAATGTTGAGGTCTGGAGATTATGGTGGCCAGATGAGATGCTCAACTTCATTAGATTGTTTCTCGCATCATTTTTCTCACTATTCTACCTGTTTAGATTGGAGCATTATTATCTTGAAAGATGGCGTTCTCCTCCGGAAACAAGGCTTGAATCATAGGATGAATTTGGTCTCCCAAAATGTCTAAACAGTTTCGGCTGTTAATCCTTCCATAAAGGGAAATTATTAGCAAGGCAGATTACCCAAAAATAGCACCCCAGAACAACACAGAACCCCCACCATGTTTTTACGGTTGGGAAAATGCAGTCTGAATTAAAGGCTTCTTTCGGCTGTCACAAACGTACACTCGGCCAGAGGTCGGAATTAAGGTAAGCGATGATTCCTCAGAGAAAAACACATTTTTTCACTGCTCGATATACCAATGTTGACGGTTTCAACACCACTCTAAACGCTTCGAAGTATTTGTCTAAGGCATACCGCCCCCTGAGGCGATGCGATAGATGAGACGTCTCCCGAAAACCGAGCTCATGAAGTCGCATGCGACGCGTTGCATCAGAATCGCCCACTGAAGCAACTCTTATCACATGAGAACCCAACAAACATTTTGCATCGGGCAACAACTCGAGCCCTGCTTTGCAGCGCTCAACTGCTGATGATCTGCGCGGCGGGGAATTTTATGTATACAAATTCTAGTGACCGTAATGCTCTGCTCTGTTTTGCCCAATTGCATAAGATATCCTGGAAGTTTCTGCCATTGTACGGCATAGCACTTGAATCATACAGCGCCGATCGTTCCTGAACAAGGCATATAAATTTTTCACTTGTGTTCATTTCCGGTTGGGAGGCCATCACAGAAAAGTTAAGTTTGTACGTGATATCCAACTGCCAGACAAGCTCAAGCCTCGTAGTCGTTGGTCAGTGCTAGCTGCCAGCGGTATGAATGCCAAGCAGCGCCGTATTTTTGTGTTTCATGTGCCGCAGCATTGCATAGAAAAATTTCCATTGAAATTTAGTATGACTATTTAATGTCTATTTTAGTTATTTGAGGGTTTTGAAACTTTTAGGAATGTTTTTTTTCGTAATGGTATCTGTTTCATACCAATTATCGCTAATATGTGAGAAAAACAACTTTATACATTGTCTACCTAACGCTGTCGCCCAGGCATGCATCACTTTTAGAGAAAAATTTCTAGCATTCTCTTAAATAATTCCCTATTAATTATTGTTATATTCATCCATATGAAACCAAAATGACGCTATGACAACCTGCACAGAAGATAGTGACCATCGCCTCGTCACACGAAAAATGCAACATGCAGCATTTTGGTGCGCCGGACAAATGAGGAGAAATGAAGGCAGGGGTCGCATCGCCTCAGTGGGCGGTGAGCTAGCCAACACTGTGCTATTCCTACGGTGCTACAAATGAACCGCGCGATTTCGCAAGGCGTCGCACCAGACGCATCGCATCGCCTTTAAGGCCAGTTTACACCGGGGCAACGACAGGGTTGGACAAGCGCTTGACGCGCGCTTGCTGCAGTGCTTGACGCCTACAACTGTTCACACTCATTTTTTTATACACGCGCCTCTCACACAATTTAGTCGGCATCTAGACACCTGTGGGGATGGATGTGAGTGAAGAAGAGCTGTGGGCAATTATTTTAGGGTGTGCTGCTGTCAAGAGAAAAAAGGTAGGCATCGCAGCATTTGGGTTAAAAAATGGTTGCAGAGAATAGACGAGAGGGGTTCATACACTCACATTTTCTGAGAATTTTCAGATGAAAATAAATTGGATTTTCGAAACTAAACAAGACTGCATTCAAAATCTGCATTGAGCTCAATTGTAATCGAAACATGTGAAGCTGAATTAAAGGATGACTACTTGAAGGTTGGTGAAACAATTATTTTTCCATTTTGTTTATTAAGTCCTTTCAAAACCATTCCGTTGATAAATCAATATTTTGTTTCAAAAGTAAGTCACATTTCCAGTTCATTTCAATATAGCGAAATAGAAAAAACTTATAAAATGAATAAGTGGAGAATGGTAGAAATTTTTGACATAAAATAACCATTGAAAAACAAAGATAGATGTAATTCCCAGTACTTGTATTGCAAAGTGTACCTAAAACACATAAGATAAGGTGAAAAGATTATTTTAAATACATAAATGGCATGAGCTCTGTATAGTTCAATTAAGGTTTCTACTAGAGAGTGAGACCATACAAATGTGGTGTTGCTCTCCATAGTTCAAGCTGAAGCGTTAACGCATAGACTACCGCACATTACCACGGACAGCAGCCGACTGAGTGCAGCGCCTGTGCTGCAAGAGGCATGGCGGCTGTGAACCGCTAGCTGGTCAATCACTCGGATGCCCGCCTGAAGCGCACGTAGCTGCTGCACAGAGGGGCGGTGAGGCGCTTGACTCCCGTGTGACGCCCCTAGTGTAAATGGGCCTTTATTAGAGGGCGGGCTGCCTTAGCGATTTGGGGGGATTCGAAACAAAAAAGGCTAAGAATTTAAGAAGTTTAGGGCGTTTATATAATATACTGTATGTAAAAATTAAAATTGTTTAAATTAATATTTGCTTCTAGCAAAAAGGTAGAATACCAATTGAAATTACTGCATTTCGATCTAGAAATGAATTAAATTATCAGTACAAGGGGTCGAAAGGCCCTATTACACAGGGCAATTATTGCTCCTAGAAGCAGCGACGGATGCCTCTGGGAGGAATTGACTGCAGTTGCTGGGCGAGTTCTAGTTTTCGCGCTTGTTCAGAAACCTCGAGCAGCCTGCAGCTCAGAGCGAGTGCGACGGAGCAGTGCTCGACTGACCGTCGTAGAGTAAGGATGGCTGTGACACCGCCTTCTACTGAGCCAACATAAACTTGGTCTGTAATTCAATAGGTAGTCGAAGGATTTAACACTTCGACTGCAGCAACAAAGTATTAAGTTCAACACCAAACTCAAATTTTAAGTCAATTGTAGTGAACTATTTTGAAAATACCAAACATGAAGTGGATCGTGCCTTCATTTAGCTATGCTTAAATATTTAGGAAAATTGAGTTTGCGACTACTGGTGGGTCAGCAGCATTATGAAAATTATCTCCTTGTGCCACCGGTGGCGCACGTCGCAGTCGAAGTGTTAATAAATGTCTTATAATATGGAATGCTATTAAGTGTTATATAAGCAATTAAGTATTATTTTAGGCACATAATAAGTCGTACTTTCTGTACAAAATAAAGCGGAATTTCTCCTTTTACCATACATTCGTGATACGTTTCCTTTTCAATTGTTGTCACTTTTCCATTATAATTGAATGCTTATCAGGTAGTATTTTATGATAAATAAAGTGGTCAGAAATTTAAAAATAATAAACCATAGGTTTGTAAGTTTAAACAGTTCAGCTGAATATGATGTAACTATCAAAACCATTAATAAAATAGAAAAACATTACTACCTGCCACACAAGTGACAGGAAAAAAAAGATTGATACATCAATACAGCAAATGAATGAACTTAACACTTTTACTTCGACGTGCGCCACAGGTGGTACACGGAGGTNTAATTTTCATAATGCTGCTGACCGACCAGTAGTCGCAAACTCAATTTTCATCAATTTTAATCAAAGCTAAATGAAGGCACGATCCAGTTCATGTTTGGTATTTTCAAAATAGTTTACGACAATTGACTTAAAATTTGAGTTTGGTGTTGAACTTTATATTTAGTTGCCACAGTCAAAGTTGTTATTAAGTAATTCACTGTTTCTTTTGTTTATTTCTGTTCGGTATAAAAACACGAATTATTATATTGATATGCAATTAAAAGCTGTTAAAAGATGAAAACAATTTTTTTCCAATATTATGAAATTTTTAATAGTGCATTTCATGTTGATTCTCACAAATTCAAGATTTATTTGATAGAAGTTAATACATGAAAATATTTATATTGAATCAATAGTTGTATGACCCTTCAATCTCATCCATTTTTAGAGAATTAAGGCAGTAAATAATGAAAGGACATTCAAAAGCGTAAAACAGGATCTAAGTTTTGTATACGTTCTTAATGCTTTTCATTTAATGATGAAATGAAGAAGTTACATGCCGCAGTCACTGCGAGCTTTAACCTACCTCTGCCATTTGCAACGCCACACTGGTTGTCTCGTCTAATAGCGCACACACAAGTTGCGTCATTTCAGTTGCCGTAGTCGAGGCAAAGTGTTGCCCCTTTTAATAGGACCTTAAGGATGCGGTCACACTACGAGGGGAGCGACAATAATGCTTGTACACGTTCGAATGCAAAAACGCTCGGCTTTTCACACCACAAGCAGAGCGGAGCAGCGCGGAGCGGAGCGGCGCGTTCGGGAAATTCATTGGGATTTTTTGACACTCGCGGCGAGCGTTTCTCTTTGGCTCCGCCTTTGGATCGTCATATCTTACAAAGGTAAAATTATCGTTTGATTTCAAAAAGTATAATCTATAACTAATAATTTGTACAACTAATCTTGTAAAAAGTATAACTGATGGCGAAGCATGTAATATTTTGTTAAATTCTGCACCTTTGGGTTCATTAAGCATTTCTTTATTTTTTCCTTGACTTTTTCTGATTTGTTGATATATTACTGCTTCAATTTAAGGAATCATTTTTATTTTCCTTGTTATGAAGTTTTATTTTAATTTTGTTATGCTGTGTATTTTATTTTATTTTTTTGCTAAAGGAATAATTATGTGCGATTTTTGAATAAAGTTTAAAATGATAAGAAAAGGAGGCCTTATGGTGAGGAGGAGACCTCAATGAGTGTTTAATACACAATAAGCTGCAAAACATTATGATCTTAGGTGATTTTTTCCAATACTAACGAAAAACATTTCAGTATTTTGAGAATTTTTCGGTTAGGACAAATCAGTATTTGTCAGTATTTTTCACTTAGCTTTCTCTGGCACAACCCTGAATTTCTGAAGGGAATTATTTTACCTGCACTCACCCTAAAGTCACCACAAAACGCTCCTTTATTCTTATTGGCCTTCGAAAACCTGTCATCCTATAAAGTAATACAGCCTTGTGGAAAGACTTTAATTTTGCTTGAAAAACTTTTGTTTACATGTATCCTCAATATTCCGT
>JACJUY010007246.1:0-18333 GCA_014220935.1 Platorchestia sp. MABIK
CATTTTGGGATGTCATGAACGCTGCCAGTCTTTTGATGCTTTTGCAATGTTAGCCGGACGGTTTTTTTTGTCACAATTCAATCGACGACCAATTTCACGGTTGGGATATTCTATCGTTGTGTAGTTTAATTATCTCCTTGCGGTCATCAACGGAAAGACGAGGCATGACTAAAATTTGTTAAAGATTTTAGCACTTTATCTTCACTAGCACTGATAACAATTGCAAATGCCCGATCACAGCTTAAAAGAGGACATTGTAGCATATTTACATCGAAATCCAAACATGCAGAGTTTCTTTTTGTCCTGCGGACTTTGTCCTTTTCAAATAAAATGATGCCTACACAGTTACTGGGTGGCAGAAAAATAAATTTGAGAATGCATATCTATAGATTAAAAGGCGTAGAATTTTATGGTGTAAAGTTTGCTTAAAATGATTAGTTATATTTGCTATAATTTGAAATATAATAAAAAATAAGGCAGTGCAAAGTTACTTTCTGGTGCCACAGTATATTTTGTACTTGCAGGTATGACTGATGATGAGCTGAGGCTTGAAACGTTTCATTTAAATGATTTTAAAGGTCTTCTTTGCTATAACCTTCGTAGTTAAACTGCTCAGCAGAAAAGATATTCCTAATATTTCTTACCAATTATGGTAACTGATGTTGATTTTTTATCGTCGTGATCGCTTAACGTATTGGGATAAGACTCCAATATCATATTTACTGATGCTCCCAGTGAGTGAGAGCAAGGTCGTATGACCATTATTTGTAGTAAAAACAGGTACATGTTTGAGTGAGTGAAGCGCATTCATTTCCTCGATGTGTTAAGCTTGCAACAACAAATACTTGTGTGGGAGCATTGAATGTTTTGATCATCTTTAGCAAGAAATTTCAAGTATGGTAATTGATGGAAAGTTAGCGTACTGCACTAGTTCTTCATTTTAAGATCTGCGTGAGACAAATTCAAATAAAAGCAAGTAAATGGTACATCTTGTGTGATCTTTATGTGGCATATATATTTCAGTCCAGTGAGCTTCATCCTTTTCCTTTCGAGTTTCATTTTCCGCATCTCTCGTTAGATGTTCTGGGGTTCATCCTCAAGTCAAAAAGATTTAAATTACCCTTTGTTTTCTGTTTCAATCTTTATTAGACAAGAATTGAACCTTCCAAGAAAAAGTTTGTGAAGGAAATACAAGTGTGAAATTTTGCATAATTAGAACAAAAAGTTCCCAGGAGGACTATGTGAGGGCCCTAGCTAAGGGTTAGGTAGGCTTCCTTTTTGTTGAAATAAAATAGGTTTTTGTTCTGTTACGGACCATCTTTTTTCGGTTCACTGCTGTCCTGTTTTTCAGCTCCTACTACTTTCTTCTTCAACTTTTTCTTGTTTCATGAACTTCTTTCTTTGCTTACTGTTTCTGTGCACCTTGTGCATAGATTCCGCGTTCCCTCAACTCCATACTAAATGGTGCCTTCCTCCTTCCTCTCTTAGAACATCTTTGTCGTGGTTAAGGGAGGCTAAAACTTTCTTATATAGTGATCATAATAGAACAAAAAGTAATTTTTATTTTGTCCCTCAATTTGTTTCCATCACGAAATATTATTCTACTAAATGTCACTACATGGATAATTGAGTGAAAATTGCGTTACGAACTTAAAACTTGCTTTGAACGTTTGCTAACTGCTGTTTTGATTGACCTGTAGCTTGACATGCTCCCGTTAGCGGCAGGTTGTAGAGCGAGGAGTTCAGGAGAACATTTAGCACGGTGAACTAGTGTGTGTGTCTTGCCTGCACTGCCTAGGTTGAGGATGCGGTGAAGGTGAGCGACGCCGGGGAGGACTGGCGCATAGATCCCGTGCTGCACGAGGTCTGCCAGCCCGTTGTGGAGAGGGCTTGCTCCACCCTGCTGGGCGGCCAGGCCAGGTCTGTTGCTCTAGTTTCCCTGTAGTCTGGCAGCCTTGACTCTCGTGTGGCTGGAGTGGTTGTTTATGACACCTGGGACACCTGGGCAAAAGGTGTCCTGGTAATGAATGTGTTTGCTGGTACATGTCTCAATTTTGTTGCCTATCGATTATCTTGTATTCCAGATAACGGCTCAAACTGAAACTTTCTTGATCTTTGGTGTGGGAGTAACTCATTTTAGAGGACCTGCAGAGACTGCGTGTAAATTCACTCTGCATTCAGCGATGGTGCTAAACTTAATGAGCTCCAGAGGTAACTTGATACAGTGTAGAGCTAACAAGCACTTTTTTACTTCAGACAGTGTTACAATAGCTCTCTTAGGACATCTGAAGTTAAAAACGGCCCGTAAATTACATGTCCCCACCAAAAATCCTCTTCTATCCTAACTTGTTTATATGCGCAGTGTATTCTGCATGGGCGCGCACGTTGTGCAGATGTCCAGTTTCCAACAGTTCATACTAAATGGTCCCTTCTCTTCGTTTTTTTGAAATTACAGTTGTTGTGGCTGGGGAGTCGCAAATTAAAATGGTAGTAAAATAATATTATGGTATCACAGCATGTTTCTTTGATTAATTTGCCAAAGAATTTCATTTCTTTAAAAAGGGCAGGAATATCTAAATGGCAAGGTGTTGACCAAGTTTTCAACTTGTGTTCAATGTTTAAAAATATTTTCGAAAGCACTTTATAATTCAAACGAAGGAAATAAACGTTGAAAAGTGTGTAATCTTCTACGTAATTTGAGGTCATGTGCTTTTACTTTGATTATTTAGTGTAATAAGAATAAATATGTAGTTAATGTTGCGTAAGTGAGAAAGAAAATCTGATATTGACAAGAGGGCGGAAGGCGCCAAAATCAACAGTTTATCACACTCTGCATTGACTCAATTAATTTGAAGCTTCTGAGATAGTCCTTGAAGTGATCGCCGTGGGACTATTCGCATCTCGAAGATTATAAAAATAGTCTAAGCAAGGGTTATACAAAACTTTAAGGCTATTGTGTGAAATTTAGCCAGAGAAATTAATGTGCGACAAAACAAGAAAAATGTCAAAAATGCTTCAACTTGTTTCCATTCATGTTGTGATAGCGCTGGCATCTCAATGACTTCAAACCCCAAAATGACTGGCTGGCGCAAAGGTTTTGAACCAGTTTAAGAAGATGTTATAAAAAATCTGGCGGTGTCGTGTTATATTAGAAACTAATGATTGAGGAAAATTTCAACTTCTAAGATTGCTGATTGCTGACCAAATCCCTTGCAGATATTCTATGCCCACAGAGAACAGATCTGACATAAAAAATTCACTCTGACCTGGGTTAACATTCAAAGCTTGAAATTTCAAATCTACGCTCATGGAGGTACATCAAAATACAATTGAATTTTAAGTTGATAAAGTTTTGACACCCATATTTAAGGATCTAAGAAGTGTTTCAAAAAGGAGTTATTCATTTTCCAACAGGATGACGTGCTTTCTTGAGCGTGAAACTGGACGCAACAATGTTGTCAGGACAAAATTCTGAGTTTTTGGGGCAATGAAATGTGTCCCTCTTATCGCCTGATTTCACCCCAAAGGTTTTTTCTACTATGCCCATTTTTGAGTTTGTAGTTTGTACTTTCCCACAACTAAAGCATTCCCTGAAAAGGTAAGAAAAAGTTCATCAAAACATGCTGCATGACGTGCAGGAGAGTTTTAAGGCAGACTCGAGCTTGTGATTTTGACTGGAGAGATATACGGAATTCTAAATTGTCATGTTCTAATGTAGGTGAAAGCCATATTTGAATGCTGTGACAGTTTTTTAAGCCACAAGTAAAAGTGTGTTTACTATAATGCTACACCAAGGACTTTTTCTGAACCCTGTAGAAATTTGTCCACAAGAGTGGTAATTCGACATCCTTCTCTGAAAAATTTTCTCTTGTGTGGTATGACGGAAAACTGCGAAATGCTGCGCAGAATGCCAGCTTGTCTCTTGTCTCTGGGCTTTCCTGCTTCCCGCTTCCCAATTATGCAATGTTTCTTGCTTCAGTCTTTTCAGGGAACATTTTAACGAATGAACTTCTAAGCTTTGAGTGTAATGAGTAGGTCCTTAAGGTTCTATGTTGTAAGGGGTTTTATTTTGTTGACTGTTTGTTTTTAGTTTTGCTGAAAAAATGAACCATCCCGGGATCCCAAGACAAATGAAAACTTTGCCCTAGAATCTAGAGATGAGCAAAAATGTTGAAATTTAGAAGCCTTCCTACAAAGCCATCACTTATCAGATTTATTGTTGCCAACCTTTTCACGTTTCTCACTTTTATGCTAAAACTTGGTGAGATTTGATAATTTTGGCCACAAAGGCAATCTATGAAGAAGACTCCTGTGTGCCAGGGTGATGCGTTGCCTAATGCGACACCTCGGCACGCCGATGATGACGGCTGACTGCGAGTCTGCGCTGCTCGAGATCCAGTACTTCGTAGCGCGCGACTGGAAGCTGGACCCGCGCCTCTACTCCGCCTGCTACAACGACTCCATCACCAAGTGCCACGCCAAGTCCTCGTGGGCAACTCTGGGGCAGGACACCAACCCTGAGAGGGGCGTGCTCGTGCTGCCCTGTCTCTTCAGATACATCTACAACCCCGACCAAAAATACAGGGTGTGTGTTCATTATATGGATCTGAATTTGTCTTATTTCAGGGCCTTCAACACGTTTCTTCACTCCTCTTTAACTTTGAGATGAGCAGTCATTGTGGTGATGAGTGTTGATTATTTTCCTCACTTAGTGGTTTGTTTCATTTTGTTTTGTGAAATTCAAATGTAAAACTTGTGTTTCAAATTGTCTATTTAATCGCTTTAGTAAAACGCTTACAAAACCTTATGCTGCTGTGCTTTGTTTGGCATAGACAAGAAGCTCTGAGTCTCTCACTGTGCCTAGCCGAGTGCTTCTCTGAAACATCAATTCAGTTAATGTTTGTACTTCAATTTTCGTTTCTTGTTCTCTCGATCTATTCTTATTACTCGAAAGAATGAGGTGTTTTTTCACTTCAGTTGTTAACAGAACAGTTTTTTTCTTACTATCTCCTTGTTGTGTAAATGTTGAAATATCTAGGTAAGTTGTTGCTAGTGTAACTTGTGGTCGATCAATAGCTGAGCAACAGCATCACTCTCCCTAAAACGTCAGCACTCTCTTATCCTTACATTGTAGCTCTCTCTCGGTTGTGTTTCAGATAGTCAATCTTTGCAGCTACCTCACTCTTAGGTCACTTATGTATTTGTAGTTTTTTCTTTGCCAAAATAAGTGATGAAGGTACGGATAGTGAATTGTAGGATCACATATTTGCTCAGGCATCTTTTGGGATTTGTATGTCTGTGTAGTCTGAGCTGGTCAGTATCTAGATACTTTTGAAAAGTTTCTAGATACAAGTATCTTTAGATACTTTCACAAATATCTCCATTGGTACTAGATACTTTTTACAAATTTTTTGTAAAAACAAGAAAATGACTCTAAAATTAATAATACTAATTCCAAACTTCAATTCTCAGTTTTCTTATGATTAAATAATAAATATACATATCACCAATCAAGAGGTTATTATTTTTCCATGAGTTCGAATCAATGACTACTGTTTACCGTTTATCATGTATGCTCATTGTTGGCATAGACATAGAGTATGAATGTATGATGTTAGGCAGCGTGACTCGTTCAAACGTAAACAGGACGTGTTTGTTTGGTTTTGTTAAGTCAGTACTTTATCAAAATTTCGTCATAATATGATCGTAGGGTGATCTTAACCTTATTCTTATCATTCAGATTGGTTACCGAAACTATGTCTGTATGTCCCTAATCCTAGGTATCGTGTCACTAATGCATTCCCTCTGATGCGGACGACTTCTATCAAATTTCCAAGCAATCAAAAAGTCGTACGTCATCAGAGATACTGCTGCTGTCTTTTCTTAAAAGCCACAAGCAACACGTGCATGTGTTAAGAGATCACAAAGTTGTAGAAAGAGTATTTTTCAAATACAATACAACTCTGCCCTCTTCTGCGCTAGCAGAAAGATTGATTTCTCTTGGGAGCCTAACATTAAAAACTCCTCGGAGATCATCGCTCTCGGATTCCATGTTCGAGAGATTGGTATCGCTGAAGAGCAATAAATTTGTTTAAATATCAAAACTGCTCCCATAACGATTAGTAGATCAACAATGTAAACATCACATTGTGATTAGGGTTTATTTAGATTTAGAACTGTACTTCTTTTGAAAGGATTATGAATGATAATTATCAAGTGCTCGGACGCTGAGCATTCAATTCTTAGTCACTTTATATCATATAAAGAATCTGATGTTGTGGCTATCTGATCTGCCAAAACATTTACTGAATTTAATACGATTATTTCATTCAGTAAATGTTTTGGCAGATCAGATCGCTCCAACATAAGATTCTTTACACGATATGAAGAGTTGAATGCTCAGCGTTCGACCATCCAAGTGTCCTAACAGTTGAATGTTATCAATTTATCATTCATATTTATTTTATATAATAAATTATTAATAAGCTGCCAATTTTATGTTAAACTCAGCAGTTAGCTTTTCCAGCCTAGTTTTCATGTTAACTGGGATAATTACATACAGTATTGCTGAAGATGTATAACGAATGGAATAAAGATATATTTTGTAAATGTTTCATTGGATAAATTCCTCCTGCGTTTTTATCTTAGTGTTATAAGGGGTTTGATGTCAGTTGTACCATGAAGTAGTGAGACAGAAAGAATTAAAGGAAAAGTATCTAGTATCTAGATCCATTTTGGCCGTGTATCTAGTATCTAGATGCATTTTCGCCATGTATCTAGTATCTAGATACATTTTGGCCGTGTATCTAGTACATAGAGACATTTTCGCCATGTATCAAGTATCTAGATACATTTTGGAGTATCTATGACCAGCTCTGTGTGTAGTTTCTCTTAGATTGCAGCTGATCTGAGGAATCCACGCTGTCTATTATAGTCTGTCTGATTTTCTTGCAGATCCAGACAAAAAAAAAGACAATTTTTGCTCATAGTTGTCCGGCATGGAACGTGTCATACAGGGAACTTCTTAGTTTAAAAGAACTTTGACGTTAGTTGTAGTTAGGAGAAAATGTTTTTGGAAATCTCTAGGTTGGCTGCTGTTGCGCATGTTTGTTGGAATAATTTTGTTGTTGAGCAGGTGAGCGAGGCTTGCAGCGAAGAAGTGCGGCGCGTGATGCATGAGCGGTCAGCGTACGTTGACCTGCACCCAGAGATTGAGGCAGCCTGCATGCCGCACCTCGCCACCATCTGTTCCCAGAAGACCGAGCCTGGGGAGGAACTCATGTGTCTCCAGCTCCATCTTGAAAGGTCTCTCTTGCTTCCTATTGGAGGAGTGCTCATTGGCTGGTGCACCCTAGTGGGTGTGTAGAATCTCCGTGCTTGAGTTGTTGAGACTTCACGCTAGCGGCATCTCACACAAGCACCGTCTGTGCTCCTTCCAGTTCTTTATTGTGTTCCTTATCTTCATTTTCAGTTCTTCTGTACTTGACCAATCAGTTTTTGAAGAAGTTTGAAGATTTTTATTATAAAATTAAATACGAAATGTTGAATGCATAGTTTAATTTTTTTAGTTTAAGAATAGTTTTTCTGATAATTTAACTGTGTTAATGCTCACTTAGCTTAATTGAGGCAAGGTCATGAGCCTATAATTCACATGATTTTGGAAGATGAACAAATGTGTCCGATGGGTTGGACAAATGATTTAATTTACTAACACGGTCAGTATCTTGAACTCCTGCACTAGCATTCGTCGTGCTGGCAGCATTCTCCATTTCTAACACTACAACTGTTCTTTGTACATGCTTAACAATGGACTACACTTTATTTTTGCTTATTGAGTGCTGATTTTATTTTTGCTTTCCAGCTTGAACAATGATTGTCGGTTAGCTGTGGGCAACTATACGGCAGCTGAAGCGAAAGACGTGCAGCTGAACAGCCTCGTGAGCATACACTGCTCGACCACCATCCCGCAGGTGCGTCTACTTCATGTGTGCCGTGCAGTCAAGCTCCGGTTACTGTCCGTGATTCAAACTTGTGTCTTAATAGCCTGTATTTGGAAGTACCTAGAGGTATCTTATCGAACAGAGGCAGAGTCGAAAAAAATTGGTTCCTCAGTCTGTTTCTGGTTTCATTTTATTCTGCTTTATGCTTTGAGTCTTGCTCCTAGGATTGTCTAAAGGTTTGTACCTGTACTTTTTATTTACAGTTATGGAATGTCTGCGCTACTGCTTTTGTTAGTTATAAGGGATTCTTTCATCTAAGGCTCTAAGTTGAAATGCCGACTAGAATATTTTTTCACAAGCTTTCATTAGATTTCCTTGGGAACATTACACAACTGTGTAATGATGAAAAATATTCAATTATGATTATAAGGAGCTGTAGTGTATTCTCGTTTGTAGCATTGATACTGTTACTAATGTGTGTGAACTACTTTAGCCTGACTGTCTTTGTGGACCTTGAGCAAAGACCTTCCACCTCTAACAGTGTCATAGTTAGGGCAGGAAAATGAAAATATGGTGTACTTCATACATGGTAACTAATCGTAATCTTCAAATGGAAGTTTTGCGCTCTCTTCTTGTAGAAGGAGGTGGTCACTGACGTTCCACTGAACATGGTATTGGCTGCAGTTCCGTGGAGTATTTTCTATTTGTTTGAGAACACTCTTAAATGAAAGTAGTTGTTTTTAGATAAGTTTTGAGAGGTTATTCTTCTATTTCAGGATCGAAGATGAAAAATTTGCAACACTACAGCCCTGATGGAGGTCATTGGGGGAGTAAAAATAACCATAAATTTTTTCATGTTCTCAAAATAGTGGTCCTATTTCCCCTTAAAATGTAATATCTTTTTTATTGTCTAATGAATGTACTTGCATGTTGTTGTTACTTCAATATTTCTTGGTGATAGAAGACCTTGTTGAAATTTATACATTTCTTTCAAAGAAATGTGTCCACATGAAGTGTCTCATTCTATCATAATGACCAGCCTACTCATCCAAGGAGTCCTGAACTATCCTAACAAATTCAGAAAACTACTTCCGTGACTCTGTTCTGGGTTGGTTATGCAATTATATTTTATTTCCTCTTAATTTTTAAGAGAGGGGGCCCACTTCCTAGTCTGGCGACCTCCAACTCAATAGCAATCACTTGTGGTCCCATCCTCTTTGCTGTTTGTGTTTTCTTGCTGCTGTTGAAATGCCATTGTTAAAATGAAACTCAGTAGTGATAGGAAATATGGCTCTTGATGTTTACTGTGTATAGGTCAGGGCCCAAATGTATCTCATTTACTGCTGCATTTTTTGTCCAGTTTTTTTCAACGTAACTGTTGACCAGCTTTGCAGACTAGAAAGTGATGCAGGTGCAGGACTCACAGTTGAGGGCATTTTTTCATGCCCCTTGCTAGCTATTATTGTTTCTCTGAAATTAGACTGGAACTAAAGACAGAAAGCGCAGGTGTATCGGATGATATTGTGACAGTAGAATTTTGAAAGATATATGATGAATTAAGGAAGCATAAAATTAAATTAAAAAAGGCTTATCTCTGATTTTCAAGAAAATACGTCGTAAAAGTTGTTTTAATTAGTGTTTTGCCCTCAATCTGTGGCTATTTTTCCTTTCTAGAAAATCCCAGTCAGGGGGATGCAACTATTTAATCTATTGGAATTAGCGCTATCAAGAGATAAATGTGGGATCCCTTGCTGGAGGTTAGGCAGGCCTTACTTTTATAAAATGAAATATGTTTTTAATTTCTACTGGCAATCTCGATTACTGCTGTCCTGCCTTTCTATGTTTATTAATTTTTTTCTTAAATTTTTCTTTTTTTCTACAAATTTATTACCTAACTTGCTGTTTCTATGCACCGTGGATCTTGTGTGGGAACACACATTGTGCTTGGCCTTGTCATATCTTTAACTCCATGCGAAATGGTGCCTTTGTCTTTTTGGAACACTTTTGCTGTAACAGGGGAAGCTTCAACCAACTTACTCGTATAATGTAATACTTAGAGAGGAGATGTACCAGACGAGAGATGAGAGTGTGAGGGCCTAAAGCAGTAAATATTTTCGTGTTGCGGTCAGCTGTGCGGTGCGGAGGCCCGGCAGAGCGCGGCGTCAGCAGAAGGCGCCGTCATGGACTGCCTCATGCGCAAGAAGAACAACCCTCTCATGAGGGAGAATGACAAGTGCAGGGCTGTCGTCGAGAACTTTCAGGTGAGACGGCCGTAGTTTACTGCTATGCTGTCTTCATCTGAGAGGAAGAAGAAAGGCAGTTTTCCTATAGCTGACTGTGCAACTCAGTGTGTAGAAGCTAGTTACAGACTGACAGGAACAAGTTTGAAAACACTTTTTTTCTTCATTTTTATACACATGTTTTGAATCTTGAATATATCTCTCATTGTGGTCATTAATTTATTGTTTGTTTAAAGATATTACCCATTTTCAGTCTTTTTTCTATAAGAGAACCAAGTCTCTAAGTATATCAGCCTCGCTTTCCTGTTCTACAAGTCGCTTGATGACATTGAAGAAACTAATGTCAGCGTACTGACTGATGTGTAAGTATAAAGTCGGATTTAGTGTTCCTCACTCTTTGACGGGATACTCGTATCAATGGAAATTAATGTTCTTAGAGGGATGACCCCTCAGGGGGATGCAACTATTGTATCTATGGGAATTAGCGCTCCCAGGGGGACTATGTGAGGACCTGAGCTAAAGATTAGGTAGGCTTTCTTTTCGTTTTAATAGAATAGATCTTTATTTTGTTACAGACCATCTTTTTTTGGTTCACTGCTTTCCCGTTTTTTCAGCACCCACTACTTTCTTCTTCAACTTTGATCTTGTTTCATGAACTTCTTTCTTATCTTACTGTTTCTGTGCCCTTTCTGCATAGATTCCGCATTCCCTTAACTCCATACTAAATGGTGCCTTCTTTCTTCCTCTCTTTGGATCGCCTGTGTTGCGGATAGGGAGGCTTAAACTAACTAATAATCTAATCTTAGAGGGAAGATGGGAAGTTGCTACCTGAGGGTTAGGTACACTTTTTTCAAGTAGAACGTGTTTTTATTTTGTTGCTACTGAACAACTTTTTTCGGTTAACCGCTGTTTTTATGGTTCCTATTACTTTATTTTTCAACATCTTGTTTCATAAACTTCTAATAGTCTTGTTGTTTTTATGCACAGGATATGTGGACATACCTTCTGCTTAGATTTTCTGTTCCTTTAATTTTATACTAAACAATGCCTTCCTCCTTACTCTCTTAGGAACACCTTTGTTGTGGTTAGGGAGGCTTGAAGTAGCTTTGAATCTAATTTTAGTCTTAATGCATTGCAGGTTGTGTCCCTGAAGCAAGTGGCGTTCAGCCCCAAGTTTAAGCGGGAGTGCTTCAAGGACGTCAGCAAGTTCTGCCCCTCGTCCAAGAGCAAGTGAGAACTCCTTTTTTGTTTTTCTGGCCCCAGACTCCTGTGTGTGCGCACGGAGTGCCCTATTCTAGCAACGCGTCAACCTGCCCGCACATCGTGTTCATGTCTCTCAATTTTTTTCCTCTGTCTTGTGTAGGCGTCCCTTATTTTTTATAGTTTTTCAACTTCTTGATCCTACCTACCACACTTGGGGCCCTGAACTTGAATGTTAAACGTTTAACTACACCTAGTCTATTCCAAAACTTGGGAGAAGACATTCGCAATGGCTAACCTTGAGGTTTGACCACGATTGGTTCGTTATTTTTAGTTTGTAATACATTTTTTTCACGTACTGAGCAAGTTAACAAAAGCTAGGTACAGCGTACCCCCTTGCGCCATCTCGCCCTTGTCGCGGGGAGGGGGCTTGCGTGCCCCAATGATGCCCAGGGCTGTGCTGCCCAGGTGCAACCATAGCAGAGTGGCCTGGGTTGAGGGGTCAGACGAAGAGAGATGGCAGCATATGACCACCCTACTGACGTGGACCTTCTAAATGGATATGTACTGATTTTCTCTCTTCGGATGACCTGGCCTTCTCCTGGATCACGCTCTGACCTCTCCTTGGGGGCTGGCAGGAGCCTGGGCCCGTCCTGCCAGTTTTGAAGTTGCATGCGGCGAGGGCTAGCGAGAGGGGCGGCTGGGTAGGCGGGGGGCTCCTTAAACGACCTTGGGGTGAGGGAACGCGTCTTTGACTAGTCAAGCGCAACAACCTGCTGATCCTGGTCAGTCTGACTGCTATGCCTGTACCTAGCGAGCGTTCCTGTTGGGACTGGGTGTGCCTGACATCAGGGATCCCCATGTAGGCGGCCTCCCTAACTTGGTGCCAGCTCGGGGTTACAGGTGAACCGTAACTTATTTCAACATGGAAAATTCTCCCACTACACCTTTGGTAACGACTCGGCTTCCACAAACGGACACCTGTACTGGATCCCCCAACTCTGCCATTGGCGCAGCAACCACCATTGCAATCTTCTGCGAGTGGTGACGCTGAACAACAATTATATGGTATGCTTTTGCTGAAATGATGTGAAGTTTATATTTTTGAGCTGTGAGACCTACAGCGCGATTTAGTACTGTGGTCGGAACTCCTCTAACTCAGTCACCAAAATCTGTGACCGGTAAACTTCTCTCGTTTACGAACTGCTACACCAGGATATCTCGCCACATTTGTATTGCCGACAGGCGATTCGATTCAATAAACTCCTGCAAAGTCTTCAACGTTTCCTTTTCCACGGAAGTTATGCTCTTCAATGCAGTTTGGAGTGGGGCCTATATTTAAACAGTTCAGGTAGTTTGATAATTTATTAAAAAGGTGGTTAAAGCAACCGAAGGAACTGCACTTTATTAACTACTTAGCCGTCTAAAACGAATTTAAAACCTCACGTTTATTCAAAACAGTTTAAAAAGTGTTTAATAGAGGTAAATGGGTAAAATATGCACTAAAATGGTTGACACACTGAGACACCAACAACATGGGGTTACCGGAAAGTCACGGATACTGAGGCTCCAAAAACACGAGGTTACTGGAAAGTCACAGATACTGAGGCAACAAAACACGAGGTTACTGGAAAGTCGCATATACTGAGGCAACAAAACCCGAGGCAACCGCGCGTGTTAATAGATACACGGCGTACGAGCAGAACGTTTAGCAGCACCAAGCCACGCACTAGTTTGCTACCTGCGCGGTACAAAAACTGAGCTCTGCTCTCGGTCACGCTCTCTGACTGCCTCACTGAACGAACGATCTCGCCCCACTGACTCCATCAGTCCCACCTTAGCTGCCACAGCTGTCTAACTACTTCTGCCGCTGGAGCTCTCAGTACAGTGGCTAAATGTACAATGCCTCGGTCACAGTACGAATTTCTGAAGCGCTCGCAAATCAATGCTAATACTATTACTAGGTACAGCGTATAGCGGCAGATTCGGAAGTTACCGAAAAACAGTTCAGCGGTCTGGTATGGTTAAAGCTTTTTGCCGGGTTTGGGGAGGTTTTGGTACATTTAATGTGTTCTGCGATCTTCTAATATTATGTGTTACCTTATTTTACTCCCTGTTATCTTTTGTTCGCTTTCGATTTTCCTACTGCAATTACCACCTTTTTAAAATAAGTTTTAGGACTTTCTTAATTTTTTACTACGTTTTCATGTATTTTTTGTCGGCTTAATGCAATAATTTTGAATTTCTTATTATCTTCGTGAATTTGAAAAAATTAGAGCGGTACTAGGACATCGAGTTAGAGTGCGAGGCTTTGTGTCATATTTTTTATGAACAGCCTTAGCTATCCAACGCCTGATTTTACAGGGGCTAAAGTTAAGTGGGGGATTTCCGTTGCGACCGTCTTTGTGTAATTGCAAGCATTGTCATTAAATGCCCTGGTGATTTAGAGCCTCTGTGTATGTTCTACTGTCCTTTCAAGTGCGTATTTCAGTCGGGCAGAAGCAGCTTTGCTGTTTGATATTGCAACTGAATACAAATGTGCGTCATTCTTTGACACTGATGCTCAAGAATGATTCTGCTTAGCGTGTTTCACAAGTGTGCTCGTGCTTGAGTTCTTGGTCTACTCAAGCTTCTTATAGGCTTCATTAAGCACTGCTCATATTTATACGATATGTCATCTCTAACTAATTGAAGGCATTGCTTATTAGTGAGACAGAATACGAGCATTTCATAGTTGAAGCAAGTTAGGCCATACCTCATCTTGTACGCCTTAGTTCTTGTAAGGTTCGATTTGTTTTGTAAAGCACGCTGAGTAAATGCCTAAGGAGAGAGCTGCTGTTAGGGATTGTTAGTTTCAAGCTTTAAATTTAACTTGGCCAGCAATGCTCTTCTTGTAAAAAGGATTTTTATGGTCTCATTTTTTCATCAGTCATTTGAATTACTTCGTCTTTGTTTTTTGAATGTAAATACATGTATAATTATTCTTTGTATTTTTTGGATAAATTTAAAAGTTTTTTGTTAAGGTTTTTAGAATGTCAAACGAATTCATTTGAATTTTCATTGCAGTATATTAAATCCTCAAGAAAAATGAAGTTCAAATTAAAATGGCAAAATCCATTTAAAACATGAAGCACTACAAACCCAAAATACTCTTCAAAATGATTGCATTTGGTTGATAAATTATCCTTCCACAAGATGGTGATCAAAGAGTAGTTGAGGCTGGAATTCTGCTCTGCAACAAATATACCGAGTATGAGACCGCGCTCGTATTGCCCACTGTGTCATACTACTGTTAGGTGATGTAATATGTAAATTTAATTTCCAGAAAAGAGGTGGTGGACTGCCTGAGCAACCGCGTACGCGACGACATTCTGCAAGACGACAAGCCTCAGGTGAAGCGGCAGCAGATGTGCCTGGCCACCCACTGCTGCGCTAGCACTGACTGTAGCGAATTTGAAACTGACGCTTACTGAGTTTCCCAGTTAGCTTTTCTTTGTGTGGGCTTGTGCACTTCGATTCCTGAACGAATGCGGGCATACCTTGTCTACAAGTTTAGTTGTGTACAGTGTACGTCTGGCTATGTCGGCATGACGACTTAGCTATTCTATTTTAGGATTACCCAGCACTGTAGAATCAGGTGCGGTGGTGGAAGAATTTTTACCTAAGTGCTTCAATTGTCTATTTGCCTTCACGGTGAAGAGTGCTGCGACTGCATGGCAAAAGATGATTTTCCTATTTCGCGTACTGCGTCTAATGATTTGGACTTGCGTATTTTAGAAATCTCTTCACACAGCCTAAAAAAACAGTCTTTAGTAGTACAAATAGTTTGTTTCCATTACAAATTTATGAGTAGATTTTAAATGTATACTTCCCTCAGGGGGATACAGCTATTGTATCTATGGGAAGTAGCGTTCCAGGTGGAAAATGTGAGGTTCCGAGCTGAGAGTTAAGTAGGCAATCTTTTTTTTTAAATTAAATTATGTTTTATGTTTTGTTAAAAACTATCTTTTTTCGATTCACTGCTTTCCTGTTTTTCAGCACTTCTGACATCTTTTTGAACTTATAGGTTGCTTTATAACCTTCTTTCTCATCTTGTAAAGTATCTTGTGTGGAAACACACCTTGTACCTTGATTCTGCGTTTGCGTAACTCCATACTAAATAGCGCTTTCGTCCTTCCTCTCTTTGAACATTTTGTTGTGGTAAGGGAGGTTGAAACTATCTTTTAAACTAATCTTATCTTTTTGTGCATACTTGGATTCCCATGAATTGCCTAAATTTTGTTCATATTTTAATTTTTTACAGACTGACTTTTGAGGATGAAGCTGGTCTCCAAACCGAATAGATTCTTCGTAGTTATTTCATTCTAAGACCCTATGAAATTTTAACCAATGTGGTTTCAGTATTAACTGCCTTCTTCATTTTCAAATATCTTTGGCCTAGCATCGTGCGAACGGTCTGAAATGGATTTTTGTAATATCCTTGTTTTCTTTAAACTTGGCTTCCTGTAATTTTTACTGCCTTGGTTCACCAAAGGAAAGGAGCTATGTATAAAATGTCATACACTTGACAAGTGAGGCTACTTTCGCTGTTCATAATTTTACAGGTTAATATTTACGAGTATTAAATATTAAAAGACAGTATTGCGTTGAACTGCTTCATTAACTCCCTCAAGGATGGAACTTTAGCATAGAAATGTTAGCCCGTAGTGGCGATCACGGGAATATCGTGACTGCTCAAAGAGTCAGCACATCGTAGAAAGTAATGTAATAATTTCAATTTTGTTGCAGATTTCGCGAGGCTGCAGGTCGCAGCTGCGTAACCAGCTGCTGCAGCGCCACTCGTCGTCGCTGCTCGATGTGGAATTGCAGCGCGTTTGTAGCGCCAGCATTCAGCTCAACTGCGCCAACGTCGATCCCAGTTTGGTCTGTAGCTCCTGTTCTTTGTGTCTTATGTTTCGTTGTACGAGGGGATGCAAAGCAGTTGTTTAAAATAAGATGTATCACAAGAACTCTAGGTACCTGTTATTTCATGACATAGGTACGTAGCATGAAGACCAGTGTTTAGTTTCATGTTGCGTGACGTGTAATTTATATATTCAGGTTCAACAATTTAGAAACTGGCTTCTTGAATGAGGTTAAATTCCAAAAGTTTGGTAAGTTTCCTAAGTGATTAGCGCTGCTTACTTTCCCTCCTGAAGCGTTTCATTTTTGTTCCTCTATTTTCATTTTACAGTTTAATTTACTTGATCTTGATGAGGCAGATAGCCATATAAATATGCAGCGCACCTTATAAAGAAAACCAGCTTATATAACGTGCGTAAAATGTGCTGAGTGTAATCTATAGATAGTTTATTCATGCCTAAACCCATTTGGTATTGTCGCTAAGTATGTACTATTTTGGAAAGAGCCTGGTTGTGTTATCCTGAAGCAGATTGTGCTTCAGCCGGATGAAGAAATTTGGTACATTTTATGAAGATCTTAAGCAAGGGATTTTCTAGTGTTTGTACTGTTTGCTATTTGAATTTCTTAAAGGGTTTCCTCCAACAATTAAGCTGTTTAGCTTTCTTTGTACTCTTGAGAAGTATCGTGTAGTGATCGGTCGGACGTATTTGTGACAGTTTCATTTACATCTAAGTTTAGGTTCACGTTTTTCTTCTTGTATTTCTATTTGAAACTATCTGCAAGTAACTATTGTTATACACTCATATATTAGCTGGCCTAAGTATTTTTGAGAAGAGTTATGCATGATTGCACCATCGAGTGCTAATTTGTGGATCAGTCAAATTCACTTTTCCTCCTTGAGTTATTGAGTACTCACATCTCTAGAGGAGTTCCTTCCATTATTATTATTATTTTGAATGTTGTTCTTCAACGTAGATAAGATATTCTGAACCCTCATATGAGCTGTCACACTCAGCGTAGCTGCTTCCTGAGTTCATACTAGCGTGCCACGAGACCTGAATGTAGCCGCTGATGGAGCTGCATCACGCAGGTGCTGGAGTGTCTGAGAAAGAACCGCAAGGATCTCACTCCCGGCTGTCACGAGGTTGTCTTTAAGCGCTCACAAGAGGAGCTGCTCGACCCAGGCACCGACCCCGTCCTGCTACACACATGTGACCAGATGATCAAGCTCCACTGCCCTGACGTTAGCAAGAGCGATATCCTCAAGTGCCTCAAGGTTGGTGGACTCTAGTATCTCTGTTAGAAAGTCAATGTTTGATCTGAACTTATCACCAATGAGGGCTGCCTAACTTCCAGATTGGCTTGGGCTAGTCATAAAGTGTCTTGCTACCTTTTCCATTTATGATGCAGGATTTTGCATTGAATGTATTACCATGCTCCAAAAGTTGGTACTGTTCAGTTATTGCTGGAGCTACAAGTTTTGTCGATTTGTGTAATGATGTAGCCGAAGTAGCTCTTAGCCGGATATTAATTTTATTAAAATTCAAGTTTGGAAACTTTACGTGTTCCCTTTACCACGTTTGGTACCAATTGTATTTGTTTATATGGGTGGGGGGAACATTGCTAGATTTTGACAAGGATTTGATAGAAGGTACATTCTTGCTAGAGTGTATCTAGTCGACCTGCACCTTTACGTGGTGGTACTATTAGTATACCTACCTGTCTTTTGATATACATTAGATAATTAATGTAAAATAACAGGCTGACCTCATGTAATTATTCTTGATAGCTTGTTGTAGGTATAACCAACGCAGGCGGCCCCCCCTCCATCGGGGTTTGTATTATTTTGTTCTTTTATTTAGATTATTAAACTAATACCATCTGAGGATCTTGTAAGACAATTACAAGGTGCCCCCTAGCGAATGTGCTAGGGGGAGCCGACCGGGGCCTCCCCAGTACGCGATGGAAACCCATCAATCTCCACCTGCCGTTGACGACCTGGACACTCAAATGGATATTTCTAGTTCTGCGCTGATGCAGACTACCAATCT
>JACJUY010007246.1:31672-45220 GCA_014220935.1 Platorchestia sp. MABIK
GCGGTTAGGGAGGCTTAAACTAATCTAAACTTCAATCTGATGTCTGTATCCTACAATGAATTTAACTTACCTAGTCAGAATGGCTATTTTTTCGATTAACCTACTTTGGGACCGAATGAGGGCGAATGCTGAATCATACCTTCATTCCTTTTTTGCAATCATATTTTTACTTTCACGAGTCTCCAAACTGGTTATAACATCCACTCAGTTTATCCTATTTACTTTGCTCAATATAATTGTTTAAACCTTTTAACCTCGAATCATCGCTTAAAAACGAACATAAGTTAGAACATTTTAATTGTTATAACTTAAGTGCTGAATAAAGATGACTAAACTAAGTAAATTACATGAAGAACATAAAACGATCAAGTCTTACTGAGCTAATGACATGTTGGGGCCAAAACTAATTACCTTAACTGGCAGTACTGTAAGGGTTTTGGTAGATAAACTTCAAACCAAATAAACTATACCAAATGATCAACAGCGCGAGTCCAGAATCTTGTGTTATCCGAGCAATCACTGAGGTAGTAATTGAGAAAAACTTTGTGTGTACATTTCTAAATTAACCCCCACTCACTTTATCACGTACATTTTTCATTTGAGTGAGCGGAGGTGTGGTTACGTTACTGAGGTAAAGTGAAGGAGGTAGTTCTCGAGTGGGAAGCCCAAATTGCACTCGGGTGAATTACAGCCACTGATCCAGAATCGTTATCAATGTGCCTTGAAGAGTTGTCGCTCCTCAGCGGTAACCGTATTTACTCCCACCAAAACTGGCAACAGGCAATACTTTTTGCTAGGCTATGTGAACTTTTGTACTTAACCAAGTATTATCTTCCCATTTAATTTTTTTCGTGTTCGAGATACCGGCGTTTTGGGCTGCTTCCTGTACTTTGTGTGCTTGCTTTACTTTAATTGCATATTTCTGCTCCCTGCCCTCCGCTGTCGAAACTATTCTGGAAAAGATACAGGGTTTGAATCTTATATCTAATTCGAGATTTCACTACTGCAGCTCACATGCATAAATTTGCCAGTTTATTTGTGGATTGCTATTAGATTGAATCCAGTTGTTGGCTGTGGTTAATGACCTCAATTCACTTTCTAATGTTTAGGAAGTGTTTAGTTCATTGACGAGATTCGAGTGCGTTGGTCTCTGCTGGCCATCAGCGTGCGTTCAATTTCAGTGTCAGCAACATTGGCGGCCTCAGGTGAATCTTAAGTATTAAAATCGTTCTTCTTAAAGCTATTGGACGTAAGTCAGTGATAGTTGTAAATAGATTTATAATTTTGTCATTGTTTCTTCGGATATCCAAAGCAGTATGCTACTTAAAATGCCTTAATTTTAAACAGTAATGTAGGGGTTACTGAACATTGGAGTGACCGTCTCATACTGGCGATGTTCCCGATTTGCTTGCATCTCGACCGTTCATTTTGCAGTACCTCAAAGCTGCGAGCTTGTTCTTTTGGTATGGCAGTAGCTTCAGGAAGGCCAAAGTTGATCTATTCCTTTCACAGCCCCGGATTTATCGATTTATACTCTGGTCAAACCTGCGGATCTCTCTGCGTAGTTTCTAGTTGCTGTTTATGAATGTAATTCGGATAATTCTTGTGAGTAAATATTTCTATTTTTGGGGCATGATCAATTCCATGCGCCATGACTATCGGAAGTCTTCTGAACTGACACCAGTTATCTTCTTTTTTGCAAAGAAATAAATTTAAAAAGTCTGAGTTTTTAATTATTGGACTGTTGTTCAGTGGTGACCTTGCGTCAAGCTTCACCTGCCTCAAGAGTTAGTGAAGGAAAACGTCCTCCAGGAGGCGACGAGCGGGTGTCCCTCGTCGCCTAAGGGACCTGCGTTCCCTGGGTTTCCTGAGCAAACAATTCCGTCTGCACGTGTGCCCGTGTCCTCTTCTTAACCCTCTACCGCCTAATTTTTCTACTCATATTGCCGGTATTATAACCACCGTTATTAGACGTGGCTCTAGCATCAGGTTGTCTCCAACATCACATTAGAGACGAACTGCAACTCGGCAGTGAACTTCAAAAAAATACATAAGAGCATCTACTTGACGAGAAATAAAATATACGAGCAGTTTTATTGAGTGTACCATGGGGGGAACGTGAGGCGGTAGAGGGTTAATTTGATGGATAACAGGACAATTTTAAATTTGATCCATCTGAATGTTATAACTCATATTATCGGTTTTTGACTGTTTGTCATCAACATCAGAAGAAAAAAAGGTACTTGTTACTTGGTTGTAAACTTTATTAAAATACAAATTCGTCATAAAATGAAATATGTTTTAACTGGTTCACGGAAGTTGATTATGAAATTTACTTGAATGGTGAAGAAACAGATGGAGTCCCAAAAACAGGCCGAGAAAAAGCTTTTATCTGCTTCACGCTGCATCACCGCACACATCGCATTATTTACAAGAATTTACGTAAATACAAGCACTAGTTCAAGAGCGAGAACACATTCGATAACATTTATGACATTGGTTTTAACCAGAAATATCAACATGAAAGTTGCAGCAACAACTGAAAATTAAAATGTTTTGGAATGACTGACTACTCAAACGCAGGTTTCACTTATCGACATCCATGTTTTCTGAAGTTTCATCATTAGCTTCTGCAGGTGATACGAGTTTTAACGCTATTTTTCTATAAATATCGGCGAGCGGAGAATCTGAAAACTTCTGTATGAAATTCTGGCCAGTCTCTGTGCACCTGCAAAGGTTGGGCTCAATTGGCACTCTGCCCAGGAAGGGCAAAGAGCACTTCGTGGCAAAGGCTTCTCCTCCTCCCCAGGCAAGGACGTTGCTACACTCCTGTCACGAAGGGAAAAAATTTCGCAAGTGTATTCGAGTGCAAAATATATTACCTGTTGACGAAAGGTCATGTTCAACTGAAATTTCGATAGAGAAAAACGCATATGACAAGTTTCCCAGAAAACTTCATTTCTGATACTTGCAAAACCACCCTTCACCTTTTTTCCACAATTTTTTCCATACTTCACGTAGATCACAGTTCACAAGTTTCTAGGCATCCAATCATCGTTCATGAATAATGATATAACGCTATGAAAGAGGGTCCTTGGACAACGTCAAATTATAAAGTAAAGTATGCTTGAGATTAGATTATAATTTTAAGCCTCCCTAACCGCTAAAAATGAGTGTATCGAAGAGAGGAAGGCACCATTTAGTATGAAGATAAGAGAATGGGGAATCTATGCAGAAGGGGAATAGAAACAGTAAGTTGAGAATGAAGTTGAAAACAAGATAAAAGTTGAAGAAGTACGTACTAGGTTCTAAAAACCAGGACAGCAGTGAACCGAGAAAAGGTGGCCTTAGCATAACAAAGAAATTTATTTCAACAAAAAAGCCCACCTATCTCTTAGCTCGGGCCCTCACACATTTTCACCTGGGAGTGCTAATTCACATAGATACAATAATTGTATCCCCCTGAGGGATAAAAGTATGCTTCAAAAAGAGCAGTTTTCGAATAGAACCCTTTTCTTCAACGTCCATGCCTTTGTAATACAAAATTTGCAAGTGAACAAATTCATTCCCAATACAGGACTCCGTAAAACCATTCTGGATTAATGTTGTAATTCGGTGGGCATATTACTTATACTCTTATGGGACTGACTGTGACATCTAATACTTGCACGGACATGTATTATGATGTACACTTCTTCATTTCCTTTTAATTCCCCCTTTCGTCTTTTAAAGATGCCAATGCAACATATTTCGTAAGCTTTCGTACATTGCATTCAACGGAATAACGTGTGACGTTTTGATACCAATTCAATGAAATCTTCACCGCAATGATTGCTAAATTCAGATGAAATTTTCAAATCCATGATATCTGTAATATACAATGTCAGTCCTTACAACTCACATCACCACTGACAGCGTAATGCCTTATTTCGTGTAAGGTCTCGAGCGGAAGATTAGGTGGGCCTTTCTTTTGTGTAAATAGATCCTGCTTTGTTTTGTTACCGAACATTTATTTCGGCTCCTTGCTATAATAAAGTAAGGTTAGTTTCTCTTGCTGCGTTGACTAGGGGCATATCGCACTTTGTCAAGGATTAGTACCTAACTGTTGTGTTTTTTTCAGCACCTGTAACTCTTTTCCAACGTTTACCTTAATACACAAATTTCTTTTTATCTTGCTGTTTCTATGCGCTGGGTGTGAGGACACCTAGTGCGTGGATTCCCCGTTTCCCTCATGTCATACCAAATAATGCCTTCCTTCTTGCTTTCGTGAAAACACTTTTATTGTGGCTAGGAAAGTGCAAACTAATTATAAATCTAATTTCCGCCTTATTTGAAATGTAATGAAGATCTATAATTGAGAATTTCTGAACGCTCACAATAAGAAAAAACTCACTGAACAGTTGGGACAGATGTAGCCAGCCATATTTTCGAGCACGCCGAGCACTTTCAGTTCAGTTTTGCGGCAAAATGTGAGCTCTCTCGTGACATCGTCCACGGACAGCATCTGCGGCGTGGTGACTAACACGGCTCCCAGCACTCGCACTGATCTAAGCAACAGAAATAAGATTAATAGAATGGGTCAAATACTCATAATAATCCATTTGAAGAAATGAAGAATGTGATCAGCGAGTTGGATTGTTCACGTGAAGTTCAGACCATTTGGATTCAGTCTGGATTTTAAGTGTGTTTAGCTTGAGGGTCGACTTTAAAGGAACAAAGAGGTGTAGATAATTTCCCTTTGGTACAACACAGTGGTGATTTTGGCATCAATAAAATCTAAAAGCTCTCGGAGCATGCATCCTAACACTTCCGTGTAGAAGAGCTAAATTTCGCTTTCACACATAGTACTCACGTACAGCATCATTAATTATCTGATATGCAGAGAAATCTGCTATTCTTGAAGAGTTAAGATTGAGCTCGAACATCAAGACTGAGAAATTACCTGATATTTTCCATGACGGCCAGGTGCTCGTCAGAAGTGCCAGGCGGTGTATCGATCAATAAAAAATCCACATCCCAGGCCACAGCCGTCAGTAGTTGCTTGATCATGGCTGAAAAGTGGTGGAATCGAATGCTCAGCTACTCTTGAGCAACATTATGACGTGCATAACGACTAATATTTAAGATGTTAAATTTTCCAAACAAAGGATTAAAATTGACGCAGTTTTTGCTATAAATATTTTGATCACATGTATGTACATAATCAGCAATCAAATTCAACAGTGTAAATTATGTTTCACAAAAACAATTAATCTTCACAAATTGCACAGCGCAACACAACACAACGCTCTTATCCTACTGAGGGGCCGTCATTTGCTTGTTAAAGCGTTTTAATTTCACACAAAAAAAATTCATGAAGCGTATAGATAATTCTTGATGAATTAAACCAAATTTTCTCATAAATAATTAACTTGAAGAAACAAAAACTAATTTACTAATCTTTATGTTACTTCCATTACAGGGTAGTGTATAAAACTCATAAGAAGCTGTGAAATCGATGGTGTTTCACTAGAAACATTTTGAAGCTCTCGTCGTGCTGTGACTGTGTTCACATCGTGGTCATCTGGTGAGTGCTAAATTCTAATGCTAACTTTTACGCTTCGTTTAATCTGCCAGTTGCTTATCATGCGCTTTATAAATCGCCTGTTTTCGTTACGTTAATTAAACGTTAATGCTCATTTTTTCAAGTCCGATTTTCGGAATTTTTTTGCATCTGCGTGAAATCGGTTCATATTGCGATTATTAGAGCGAGAGGTTCCGTACAACAAAAGGTTTGAACACAGGCACTATTGAAGCTCTCGCCTTGCAAAACAACGAATGCTTAAGAAGAAATGTCAGTAAAAGATATTTTCTGGATTCACCTATAATAATACGTAGTTGGATTTCAGTGTACACCGAAAACACGGTAAATATGTACCATAATGAACTAATTTCAGAAAAATTTATTGGATATTTTATCATTAATTTTAGCTTACTTCATTATCCAGAAAAGCTTTGCTTTAATTAAAAAATGTTTCTCAAACAAATTGCGAATTAAATTATATTTATTTACTTGCTCGTAACATTTCAGTGAGACGTAATGACCTAATACAGTGCTAAAGTAGAAACTACTATTTATCTTTGCGAAATTATTTTATTTCAATTAAAATGTGTTTTCTACATATCCATTGTAATAAAGCTGGTTTGCAACCCACGTAATGTCGACCAATTTATCGTGGCCACATGGAAATATGAACGTTGAATTGAATTCTATCTTACCAACAGAGATGAGTTGAAGTCAGCATTTTGCGGCAGTAGCATTACTTTGTTTAGTAAAAGAGCCTTCTGAATTACCAAAACTTGTGGAAATGAGTAGCTAATATCGTATTTTATAAATTAACATCAGACTTGAAAAATTGTCAATAAGTGTAGTTACCATTCTTTTTTGGACCTCTCCATATAACGGCGTCCTTTTTCGAATTGAGGAAAAACGCAATTGACACGACGCTCAGTTTTTTCTCAGAATCCACCATCACGGGAAGCCATTTTCTGTCGGGTTAGAAATCATGAGACAAAATAATTAAAAATAGCTGGTAGTTAGTTGTGAATACAATGTTCGCATTGATGTGCTATGGCATGAAATTTGTACCTTGAAATCGTTTAGCAACTATCGATCAAAACTTGAGCCACAATAATGCTGTATTTCAACCTCATCTGACCAAAATTTCAAAATTATTTTATAACCTAATTTAAATGTACATACCTAAATATAAAACATTGTTCAAAGTATAGCATACTGTTTAATTTTTTTCATGCAATTGTTCATCGGAGCTGCTGAATCTCAATTTAAAAGTGAGTGGCTGCATGGTGGAAGCCCGACTATGTTCTGAGGCTTTAACTGCAATTTTTACCAAATACTTTTTGAGAAATCACGAAAGCTGCTCGTTGGTTTCCTATAACATCTAGGTACCTCAAAACTATACGATACAAAAGAAATTCAGTTATAGGTAAAATGAGAGTTCAATCGCATAAAATCAGACAGAATTGAGGCAAAATTACCCATCTGGAGCTGTGAGGACGTCCTGGCCCTCGACGCCCAGCATGCGCGGTGTAGACGGTCCACAAAGGTCCACATCTAAGATGCCAACTTTATAGCCCAAAGCTCTCAAGCTGAAGGCAAGCTGGACAGTTGTTGTACTCTTACCCACACCACCTTTGCCAGACAGGATTATAAGCGTTTGCCCTACCCCTGACAGTACTGGAACAGAAAACATTCAAGTTATTTCAATAATAAGTACTCTCATGTACACATAAAAGGGCGATGAAACTCTCAAATAATTACCATTTTTAAGCACAATTTAGATTATTCTACATGAACCAAGATTAAATTTAGAAATTGCAGAGAAAGCAAGACAAGCAATTAGATGAAAAAACTGCCATCATATTGAAAACAAGAGAAAGCAGAACATAACATGCAAATTTTTAAACGTTTAGAGCGAGTATTTTTTTCAAATAATGAAATCTAACCTAGGTAGAAAATAGTGAATTAAGTTTCAGCATCTCTGAAGAAATCATTGACTACTAGAAATACTCTTCATAAAAGCTACTATTGATGACTCTAAATCTACTTTTTCAAAGCAACTTAACTTACCTGCCTCAGTAGACATTCGAGTTTGGTAACTTCTCAACTATATGCTTTGAAACAATGATTGAGTTCTCTGAAAACAATGGAAGCAGAAAAGTAAGTGCACAGTGTGGTGTTACATGATTACAAATCTGGACTCATGAAAACTAATCATACAGAAAATAATGAATATGCATGCTTCTTTAGTATTGGAGCCTCAAAGATTAGATTAGATTATTAGTTAGTTTAAGCTTCCCTATCCGCAACAAAGGCAATCCAAAGAGAGGAAGGAAGAGGGCACTATCTAGTATGGAGTTTAGGGAATGCAGAATCTATGCAGAAAGGGCATAGAAACAGTAAGATAAGAAAGAAGTTCACGCAACAAGATCAAAGTTGAAGAAGAAAGTAGTAGGCGCTGAAAAAACAGGACAGCAGTGAACCAAAAAAAGATGGTCTTTAACTTAACAAAACACATTTTATTTCAACAAAAAAAGGCCTACCTAACTCTCAGCTCAGGCCCTCACATTGTCCCCCTGGGAGTGCTAATTCCCATAGATACAATATTTGTATCCTCCTGAGGAGATTGGAGCCTCAAATAACTTTGCAACTGAAATTGATACATTACAATTGTAAACAATTATTTAATAGTGAATAAATTTGACACTTTTTTCTTATCTGTGAGCACTATTTAATTTAATTTCAGGTATATAGAGATTCCATTAACAAGTGATATGGCTAAAAAGTCTTGTTAGATTTTTTAATTATATTTATTAAAGAGAAAAAAATTATTACTATAAATTAAATTGGCAAACAATCAAATTATTTTGTAATATTTTTATATTTAATTTAATTTGCTACATATTTGCATTGATAACACTTGACAAAGGCTTGGGGATTTAGGGACTACTGTTTAAAAATTTTGGTGTACTTGGTAGTGAATTTGTTTTCTGAGCTTGCAACCTTCAGGGGAGCATTTTTGATACTTTACTCTCCAAGAAGCTCTAAATGCTGCAATCAAGAGAAGTAGAGGCCATTGTTGGTTTAGAATAAACTGGAGAACATTGGATGCCAACCACTCTTGTGTTTCTGTTGTTCCTTGAGAGAATGTAGAGTTTTGCTGAAATTTCCTTTCATATTCCATTATTTTCATAACTCTTTATTATTAGCTGAAAAAGAGTGCTAGTGTCACATCTTTACTCAAAAAATAACACATTAACTCATCATTTTGACTGAGGCAATTTGAGGTCAGTTTGAATTGTCCTGCAGCTACTTGGTTAGCTGAAACGTGTTCTCTGTTGGATATGCAAACATTTTTTATGTGAGCCTATCCAAAAAATTCCTGTTTTCTTTGCTGCAACCAGTGATTTGCATGCCCATGCACTCATATCATGGGGTGCCATTTATATATATAAAAACTTGAAAATTAAATTAGAGCACTGAATTAATATTAGAGGAAATAATTTATTTTATCAAACTCTATGGGTAAAACAATCAAATTACAAAATGCTGACATCAAACAAATGTACTTCTTGAAAAACATTCATTTTTATCCAACGAGAAATCTTTCACACTTAATCTAATAATAATTTTTCAATATCATTTTCTTTAATACCATCTAATTTTCTAAATCTCATACCATAACATCTCAAGTTAGTTACAATGACCACATTTTTAATTTAAACTTTTAGTTCTTCTGAAACCAACTTCTGGAACATTCCATATTAATTAATAATGAACATGGTTGTGAGCTCATATGCTTATATATTGAACTCAGAAAGCAAAGAATTTGATAATTTGAAGCATGATTATCAATACTCAAATAGAAAAATAATTTTAAAAATAGAATTAAACCAAATTTAAACTTAAAATTTTCATCAAAATTGAAAATGTTCAAGTTCAATGTTGTTAGAAAGTTAGAAGTAATTTGGATATTATGATTATCTGACTTATGATAGGGTTATGGTGACAGAGTGCATACTATCTATTTGGACAGGGAAAATGTCTCTTGAATTTGTATGGTAGATTTGGAAATTAAAAAGGGCCTAATAGGTATATAGATAAATGATCTATATACCTTACTACCAATCTGGCTAATAAAATAACCTGCAAAGTATATTGAAAACATCACTAGTAAATAGAATGAGTGTTTCAATCTAAATTTGATCCCTTCAATGCCAAAATACGTACTTCAATTTTTTTCTGCCACTAATAAACAAGTATTTCCTCTCAGAGGGATACAACTATTGTATCTATGGGAATTAGCCCTCCCAGGAAGAAAATGTGAGGCCCTGAGCTGAGTTTGGGAGGCCTTCTTATTGTTGAAATAAAATGTTATGTTTCTGTTATGTTAAGGACCATCATTTTTCAGTTCACTGCTATCCTGTTTTTCACCACCTACTATTTTCTTCTTTGACTTTGATCTTGTTTCATAATCTTCTTTCACAATTTACTGTAACTATGCCCTTTCTGTATTGATTCCACGTTCCCTTAATTCCATTCTTAATGGTGCCTTCCTCCTTCCTCTCTATGGATTGCCTTTGTGGCAGATATGGAGGCTCAAACTCATTCATAATAAAAATAATAATAATAATAATGAAGAAGTATTCAAATTTTCTGCTGGCATAATAAATGTCATTTTCTATCAAAACATAAAAAATTGCTTACCACTATTAATGTGTTATTTATAATTCAAGTTTCACTTTTTTTTACAGTTAAAAATGATATTGTCAATACTTAACATTTTATCTTGCTAAAATGTTAGTCTATTTTCAATGATGACTATTCCATTCAAATTTGATAATTTTAGCATTCCCTTTAAAATTTTTATATCTATTGTTGATAGAGATAACTTTATCTAATCACATTTTTATGATAAATACAGCCTCCTTGTTAAAAAAATAATTGATCATTATCCAACATGTTAAATACATTTCAGGATATTAGTTGAATTAATTTTGCTTTGCTTTATAACCAGAAATTACAATCCAAAGTAGAATATTTTTATACTAATGTAAATGGCCTGTCAAAATTTTCCTCAAATAAATCTTCCAGATGTGGTTGACAAACAAACATTTCCATCTTAATAGTACCTGGGATTAAAATATTCTTTTACTTGAAAACTGGTAAAACTTATATCAGACACTGTCATTGGGCACCATTTGAAAGCGTGGCAGAGAAGACGGACCAACCAAGCAAGCAACAACTGTGCATTATTATTTACTAGTGTACCCGACCAGTCAAAAATGATGGGATTCAATATTTTCTTTAGACAATTCTTTCAGATGTAGATGATAAACAAATCTTCATTCTAATAGTACCCACTTTTAAAATATTCATGTACTTGCACATTTTTGAAACTAGTATATCACAGATACGGTCATTAAGCATCCCTTAAGAGCTTGAGAGAGACGGACCAACTAATTTAATATGTTCATTTAGATTCCTTTTGCAGTAACAAAGAAGAAATTATGTATAAAGAATACATAAATTTATTTATTTAAAAAAAATCAAAACAGCATTCCGAGGCATGGTGGATTATTCCAGCTCACTCCACATGGTTGGCTCATTCCAGTTACTGTCTTTTACTCCAGGAATGTACAAGAAAAATTTTGATAGCTTTCATGATATTTAAATTACACTCCTGATCCAGTCCAGTCAGACAGCTTATACCACAATCATCTTCAGCACATCTAGTATACCACTCATTCTCTCCATACTGCTTCAATATCACATTCATAAAACTCTCTCTCTTTTGCTCATCCTTACTACATTCCAGCACAAAATGTTTAATTGTTTCTTCCACTCCCCCATCATACTGCCAACATAATCTATTATTATCCTTTTTCCATCTCCATTTTTGTCTATTCATGCTCAATACCTTGCATCTCACAGCAAATAAGAGTTGGCTTCCAAAACTATCATCATAAAAAATCTCACACTTAGGCACTTCCTTTCACAAATACCAGATTAGTGTAGGCTTTTGGGACATGGTGCGCATCAATTTATTCAATCCATACTCTTTTGTTTGCCTTCCAATCTCTTTTTTCCACCTCTTGCAGTCCCACTCTGGTCCTTCACCTCCAACATTCATTAAAAGCCAGTCGTCCACAGGTCTCCCAAATCTAACACGAATAATCATTTGAATACTTGGTTTCCTTGCAGGCCCCGGTCAATATTGATTTTAGGCCTTTCACGGAAATTAATAATTCCATTCTAAAGAATCACTAAAGGAACACATTTAAAAACGTTTCACACGATTGACATTCTGCTCGCTGATGCGTTATTTTTGAGATATAACAATAATTACGTTCAGATAGGAATAGCATTGTATGGTCGGTTGCTTGGTCGCCGCATTGTTGGGTGACGCCCACTTTTCTGGTGGGACACGCCCACTTCTGGGCGCGAAAATAACAGCGTTGGTTTGGGTAAGTTAAGGTAAGCTATTTTAGGTTGATTTATGTTATTTTAGCTTAATTTATTTAACTAACCTACCATAACCTCACCCATCGTTACGTTAATACCGTATTACAGCATATTTACGTGTCCGTTCCTTCACTTTTATATACGACATTCCTATAACTTCGAAGTTGAATAACTCAAAAATAACGCATCAGCAAGCAGAATGTCATTCATGTAAAACGTTTTTAAATGTGTTTCTGTAGTGATTCTTTGGAACTGAATATTTAATTTCGTGAAAGGCTTAAAATCAATATTGACCCAGGCCCCTAACATATTTTCTACCAATTGCATACATTTGGATTCCATTCAAAGATTTGCTTTACCCACCTGCTGTTCTGCATTTTCTCAATTCTTACTTTATAATTCAATACAGCTTTCATCATTTGTTCTGAAAATAGGTTCCACCCTAGGTCACCTCTAATAGCTTCTGTAGATCTCCATTTTGGAGCACCCAATGCTAGACATCTTACCTTATTTTGTATCACATCAAGCCTCTCAAGGTCACTTCCATTCCAGGCTAGAGCACTCATCCCATACATGACACTAGGTACTTCAACGTACTTCCACATTCCTCTCAAACATTCACACTTGTTTGCTCTGTATCGGGCCACACTACTTAACCGTCCACTCCACTGCATTGCTTTTGCCACTTTCTCACCCTTAGCTTTAGTGCATCCATCTTCACTTATCATACAACTTAGATATTTATATTCTTTAGTTCTACCTATTCTGATTTTGTTAGGTTTTGAGTCTACTTGAACTTCCTTGAACTTGAACTTGAACTTGAAATTGAGGGCCGACAGTGTCGGCCCTCAATTCCACCTGTAAATAACCCGTACGCACAATAACATAAATTTTGTTCCTGTCCAGCGGAACATCACGACAATTTTTAGTCCTTATTTTCTTTGTCCTTATTTTTAGTCCTTATTTTCGAAAATACCTTCGAAATTTTTAAAAAATTTTCTCCAAGTAACAAAAAACGATGAAAACTATACTGACGTACGTTGAACCACTGAATAATAATCCACAGTTAGTTGCTTACTTTGTCTGTGTCATTATTTTAAGGATTTACGCAAGGGGAATACCAAAGTTAAAATATGATAGGAAGAGACTTTTAATTTGTCTTACATTGGAATTAAGCTGGATGTGCTTAATGACCGCTGTGATACGAGTTCTACAACATTATCGATTCCTATTATTTTTGACAAACCGTGTACACCAAACCGGCGCGCCAAATTTTGATCGGTTGCGCGAACGCTCATTTGAACGCATTCTTTCTCCCTAAAAACAAGGTAAAATCAGGATAATTTGCCGCAGCTCTAGTTTCATATATTATGCATGTAAAATCACAAACCTAGTCTCAAATTGAAGCTAATCCTTTTTTCTAGCCGTTACAATCACTCAAAACTTTGTCTCGCCTACCCGCTTCTGCGGCGAGAAACTTCCAGAACTAACTGGCACAGAACATAGTCTTTTGCTGACACCCT
>JACJUY010007248.1:13579-42281 GCA_014220935.1 Platorchestia sp. MABIK
TTTCAAAACTTAAATTTAAAAATGGCATAAAATTTGCGATATGCTAATAAAATAAATTTTTTGACAAGTTGAGTGGTTTTAATTTTATAACGTTTTGAAATCGGATAGGTTTTTCTGCCCCACCCTGTATGTATTTTTAATCTTTAGTACATTTCACGATTCAGGTCAATTTTGTCCAATTTTTATCCCCTCAGGGGGATACAAATATTGTATCTATGGGAATTAGCACTCCCAGAGGGACAATGTGAGGGCCCGAGCTAAAGGTTAGGAAGGCTTTCTTTTTGTTAAAATGGAATAGGTTTTTGTTTTATTCCGGACCATCTTTTTTTGGTTCACTGATGTTCTATTTTTCAGCGCCTACTACTTTCTTCTTCAACGTTTTCTTGTTTCATGATCTTCTTTCTTATCTTACTGTTTCTATGCCCTTTGTGCAAAGATTCCACGTTCCCTTAACTCCATACTAAATGGTGCCTTCCTTTTTCCTCTATTTGGATTGCATTTGTTGCGGATAGGGAGACTTAAACTAACCAAAATCTAATCTGTTCGCCTTGTTCGGATCAGGGTTGTGCTTGAAAACATGTAATTACTCAAAAATCCTGATATCATAAGGAGTTGAAACTGAGTTTAAAATTTTTGAAATTGGCAGGAGATTTAGGAACATTGTATTTTTTGGCATGATTTTGCATTGTAGACTGCGATGGGTGCGTGGCTGATTCCCAGCAAAAAAGCCTCTACCCCGATGCTCTACCACTCGGATTTAAAAATTTCGTGACGTCATGCCGAAGTACGACGTTGTGCACTGCACACAACTATAAGAGTAAACCAAAGAGGCTCGCATATTGATAGGAAGAGAATCCTTGTACTGGAAAAAAAAGAAACCTAACTATTATTAGCCGTTGACGCGTAAATTAAAGTTATGGAAATATTTTGCAAGCAGTATTTTAATTCACGTAACAGCTTCTCAGACGGTGTCCCAATGTACGGAAATTAACAGTACAAATGTTCTCTATAGTTTTTTATTAATTCACTGCTGTCCTGTTTTTCTGCACCCACTACTTTCTTCTTCAACTTTTATTGTGTTTCATAAACTTCTTTCTCAATCTGCTGTTTCTATGCCCTTTCTGCATAGATTCCGCATTGCCTAATCTCCACACTAAATGATGTCTTCCTATCTTTGGAACGCTTTTTTCTTAGCAGTTAGAGAGGCTTAAAGTAACAGCTAATAAAATCTGTTGAACAAAAACTGTAGTCGTGGTGGTTGTGAGGTTGAACAGAGCATGTGCGGTATTCTATGTTCTCTTTTGATTGCATGTGATTCAGTGCCTGGAGAGTTAGATTATTTTTGTTGAAGGTTGTGTAGGTCGCCTCTGTCCTCCTTTATGTAGAGCCAGGGTATGCAAGCATTGCTATTGGTTGTTGTATGTAGTAACTCTGAACTATAGTTTAATGGTCTTGACATTGATTCAAAGTGAATTTTGAATGTGTAAAATTATTCTAATATCAGTTTACTAGATAATTAGGAGGTTTTACAAACATGTATTAGTGCGAACTGATTGTTCAAACTGTTGACTGTCTTCCCCTTTATATAACTGCTGTTGGAGATTGAGATATTTTTTCATTGAATATTTTCCATTTGCACACGGATTTTGGGTGATCTTCATCACTTCATTCTGTGTACAGACAGAGTTGAGTCGTGCCTTGGTGCGGCTGGTAGTGCTCAAGCTGGCCGGGGACCTGGAGGGCATAATGGACGACGAGGACCTCTTCTGCCACTGTCTGCAGGAGAGCCTCAGCTTCGAGAGGGAGCTGCGGCTGTCGTGTGGCTACCCTACCAGCCAGCCGTCTGTCCTGCTCGTGCTCACCCAGCCTAAGGTGTGCATCTCTCCTGCACCTCAAATGTTGTCCTTGTTTCTAGACTTTTTATTAACTGGAGTGTTTCAGAAACTAATCGGACCTGCTGTATTTCATTCTGTAACAAATCTCGGAATGAAAACTAGTTCTTCAAAATTGTCATTCTGCTCTGTACAAATAAATGAATCACTTCAGCACTAATACAGAAGTGAAATTGCGACGAGATGAAGTAACAGTGAGACGCTGGTGCCAGGTGCTGTCTCGGTGGGTGTCCCTGGAACGCAAGTTTGCGGTGGCGGTGATGGACGAGTTGCTGGGCAGCGCTGACGCCTGGCGCTCAGAGGGGGATGACTGTGAGGGATGGAGCACCTGTGGTGAACAGCTCATCACGCTCCTGCTTGCCGTCACTGACAGGTGGGACTGATGACTGTTCGTTTGTTGCTCATGCTGCGTAAAGTAGTGTACCTGTGGTATACTAGGGTAAGCCCTGCTGTTAATTGACGAATAGTCGTTACACATTAAGCCAGCTAAAGTGCAACACTAGCCTGTGCGATTTTAAAGGGGTTTATTAATCGATTATCTACTTCAGCAAATTAGGTTACCTTAGAAGCTTCTAAAACTTTATCTACATGTTTGAAAATGTTCAAAGATACTAGAACACTGAAATTTTTTTTTTTTATCTCTATATTTAGGCACTATCGCGTATGCCGCGACTGCTCTAATGCCCTCCCTATCATAATTTTTATGGCTAATACTATAATTTATATAATATTCTGCTTGTTCCTTCCTTAGTTAGTCCGTCTGTTACGCTCTCATCCGAGTTTGTGGTATCATGGATACCGAATGCCGAGTGTTACATTAAAAGATCGCCTTTACATGCATTGATATGTTCGACATTTTATATCAACTTCTCCTAATTGTTAAGAAATATAATCAGAGAACCGTACCTTTTCTTCATGTTCAAGTGATAACTGCACCGATTATAGCCTTAGGACCACGCAATGGAGCGAAGATTAGAACCTACTCTCGATAGAATGAGACTCTACCGGCATCGAGTAAAGAATGAACAGCGGCAGGAAATCCTTGAAAGGAACAGGCAATGTCAGCAAGTGAGGCGAGTTGCAATGAACGATATACAACATGAAGATTACCTTCAGCGAGACAGTCGAAGAAAGCAAATCATGCGTGAAAATATGGACGAGGAGCAGCAATTTTGGTACCTTGAGCGGCAGAGAAATTTCAGTAAAGAAGGCAAATATGAACAAGGAGCAACAACCACAGTATCGCGATCAGCAAAGGAATTTATCTCAGCAAAGAAGGCAAAATATGGATGAGGAACAGTAGGCACAGTACCTATAGCATCAGAGGAATTTATTTCTGCAAAGAAGGCAGAATATGAACGAGGAGCAGCAAAGGGTTAGGTTACCATAAGTTAGATAATGATGATGAAATTTTTTCACGGGTCCACGGTTTTTGTGTGTTTTGACATATTATCGGGATAGGGTAGGTTAGGTTAGGACACGATAAGTTATTATATGTAAGGTTAGGATAAGTTAGATTAGAATATGTTATGTTAGAATTTGTTGGGTAATTTTGACCGAAGTTTTTCAGGAGTCCACCTCGCTTAGCAATGACACTGGTTAATTAAGTTAGGTTAGGATAGGTTAAGATATGTTAGGATAGGTTAAAGATATATTAGGTTACGAGAGGTTGATTTGTTCGGTTAGGATAGATTAGATAATGTTGACGGTTAGCAAAGGTTAGGTAATGTTGATGGAATTTTTTCTCGGGTCTACGGTTTTTTTATGTTCGACATATCATCAGGATCGGTTTGGTTACCATAAGTTACGGTAAGATTGGTTAGAATATGTCAGGTAAGGGTAGGTTAGGTTGGAACATGTTAGGTAAGGGTAGGTTAGGTTAGAATATGTTATGTTAGAATTGGTAAGGTAGTGTTGACCGAATTTTTTCAAAGGTCCTCCTAGCTGACTGACAATATTGGCTAAGATAGGTTAGGTTAGGATAGGATAGATTAAGATATGTTAGGTTAGGATAGGTTAAGATGTGTTAGGTTAGGATAGGTTAAGATATGTTAGGTTAGGATAGATTAAGAAATGTTTGGTTAGGATAGATTAGATGTTGACAGGATTTTATCATGGGTCAACGGTTTTTTATGTTTGACATATTTCCAGGAACGGTTCGGTTAGGATAGGATATGATAGGTTAGAATATGTTGTGATGGGTAAGGTTAGAAAAGGTTTTGCTGGAATTGGTAAGGCAATGATGATCGAATCCACATAGAGAAACGGCACTGTCCGTGGAATTTCCACAGGTCCTGCTAGTTTTTACTAATGTTCTATGCATGTTCTTGATCTGAGAGAAGAGGAGGGTGGATCTGTTATTAGGAGTTATGATTTGGCATTAACTTGATAGTAAGTGTCATGCTCTAAATTACCTGACGAGTCGTTGCTTGACACCTAAACGATATGTTCCTAAATTTTGTTCCGTTTGTTTTTTTCCCCAGAATCAATGTACTGAAGTCGCTCGAGTTGCTTGCTTGTTGCCCTGATATATTCATTGGAGACAGAGAAATTAGTTATCTTTGAAAAAGACAAGCAATATATGACACAAGTCGTTTTTAATGTTTGAGTAAAATGTTTGCTGTTAATTCTAGAGAGCACATAACAGATCATAAGTAACAGTCCGCTTTCCTGTTTTGGAATGAAGTATTTTGTTTCTCTGTGATACAGAGAGAGATACCGCACTCAACATGTGACGTCAGAGAGTTGTATTCTTGTTGGTCTGTGCGATTAAAATATGTTAAGAGGAGAACTCATGATGCCTGTTAGGAGAGGAATCAGCCTGCCTTTGTTTTCCTTGTGAGGAAGCCTTTGTTAGTTTCAATCCCATGTGCGATATGTGGGAGCTCCTCTGCACCTATGCTGGACTTCTAACCTTTTAATCAGGTCACTTCCTGTGGCTCGGAATACTTCTAGATTAAAAAGTAGAAATCAGGTAGGCATTATTTTTTATTCATTCATACCCCTGTAAACGAGTGATGCCCCCTAGAGACATGATGGAATTCCGGTTGATGGAAATATAGGATTGTTTCTTATATTAATGCTTTACATGAGCAGCTTTTAGGGTATCGCCTCATTGCATACAGTGGCTCACCAATACAGGTACCACCTATTTCCGACGCCTGGGTTTACATAAGAACGTTTGGCGTGCCGTCACAGGTACAAGGCGCTACCTCAGCCAGGACACCGGCTGCAGTTCCTGGAGGTGCAGCTGGAGCTGCTGGACGAGTACCGTGTGCGGTGCGTGCAGGTGGCGCGGGAGCTGGAGGCCGAGCCCGTCACTTCGCACTACCCCAGCATCTTGAGCACCCTCCATACCATCACCACCACCATCACAGAGTGGGGTGACACCCCGGTGAGTGCACTGTTTTCCGGTCGTTGTTGGCTTCCTCGAGACATGTCACGTTTATTAATTCTAAAGGGGGTTGTAATGACTAGTTACGGTGTATATAATCCATATATCTCATTGCTGAAAATTGTAAGCAGTAGTTTTTAATGTCGAACAACTTAGTAAAATGATACACATGTTTGGCAATGTTGTTTCTAATTCTTAGCTTCTTGTACTAAATAATTTGTGATTACTGCAACTTGTTGTTGAAAAGTTTTTGAACTGAGTATTTAACGTGACTATTGATTTTTACATAAAAATTATTTTTAAATAAACGAGTGCTTCGGTTCTTTAACAACCATTTTTATTCACTGCTCTGTAAGAAATGGAAAAAGTTAGTAGTTATGAAAATAATAAAGCTTTAATGCAGGGTAGCCCTCAGCATAAAACAGCCCAAAGCTGGAGAATTGCTAAAACCTTCTGGATACTTCCAACTCTCGATATTAACTGAGTTTTCTATCGCTCTAAGTCTTAGCGACGGTTTACTTTTGCTTCGTCATTGAAGAGATTTTCCTTTCCGAACAAGTAGTGAAGTTGATAGGACACATTTGCGATTTTGAAGCAGAATAGGCTGTTGTGTGTGCAGCTGTTCCTGGAGCTGAGCGTGTACAGAGAGCAGCAGCGCGCTCTAGAGGCTGCCATCGAGGCTGGGTCGTTGCACGCTCCGGTGGTGAGTGCCGGTCTATTTTCTTTTTGTAGGAGCTTTGTGTGGAGGCAATGATTGAGAGTGTAAATTGTTTTTTCTCTTTTTTTATTTTTGTCATCCTCATCTCCCTCATGAGAGTAGACCAACATACCATGCAACTGATTAATGATTCATACTTGGTCAGGATAAATTTTTTAATTTTGTCTCTTGCCAACTTAATTTTGCACGTATGGTGGCTCTAGAACACTGAGAACACAGATGATGGCCTAAATTAATCAAAAGCTGCTGAAAACGAAGGTTAAACATTGAATACAATATTACTCTAATTTTTTAGAGTGATTTGAATTTGTTATATACTTAATATTATGCATTACAGATCTTTCTACCCACTTTTTCTTTAAGTTTGATAGATTTATATTTTACATTGTTATTAAATCATCAAAGGCTCTGAGAAAAATTTTTGTGACACCTGTGTGTCTCACACGGTTATTCGAAATATTATGATACACAGTGGAATATTTCCATAGACCACAAATTAAAGTGGTTGAGAGAGTTAAAATACATATTCACGTTTCAAACGGCTGAAATTTTTTTGTAGAAAACCGAACTGTGTTTAGATTTTGTGAATGAAGTACAATTCTCTTGAAAACCCAAATGTCTTCACTAATTTGTTTTTTAATTCTCAGACGTTGTCTGTATATTAGTGTACTCAGTGACCCGTCTGATAAAGTGAAATATTTATGTGGAATAAAATTGATTTACGTTTAAGTGTGTCATAGTTGACACACCTAATTGTGTCGTATAAGCCCATGACACACAAAAGGGTCTCGGTTTTGGGACAAAATTTTTCTCAGTGTAGACATTGCTACCACATTACTACTCTTAATTTGGACTTTTCTTGTTCTGACGAAGAAAATTTCTGTGCATTGAATGACTTTGTTTCAAGAGCTTACCCTTTTGAGTTATTGCTTGATGTCCTGGTGTCAGCTGGACACGGACGAGGCGGCGGTGCAGTGCGGTGTGTTCGACGACAGCGTGTCACTCTACTGCCACGTCAAAGACGAGATGCTGGAGACTGTGCTGGAGCACGTCATGTGTTTGTTGCGGGCTCGCTTCGCTCCCTACAGGAGAGACAAGTGGTTCATCGAACCCAGCAAAAGGTGAAGTTCTTGACTTCTTCTAACGAGTTACAGTTGTTGACTGCTTCAAATGAGCTACAGTTGTTATGACTGCTTCAAATGAGCTACAGTTGTTGACTGCTTCAAATGAGCTACAGTTGTTATGACTGCTTCAAATGAGCTACAGTTGTTATGACTGCCTCAAATGAGCTACAGTTGTTATGACTGCTTCAAATGAGCTACAGTTGTTATGACTGCTTCAAATGAGCTACAGTTGTTGACTGCTTCAAATGAACTACAGTTGTTATGACTGCTTCAAATGAGCTACAGTTGTTGACTACTTCAAATGAGCTACAGTTGTTATGACTGCTTCAAATGAGCTACAGTTGTTGACTGCTTCAAATGAACTACAGTTGTTGACTGCTTCAAATGAGCTACAGTTGTTGACTGCTTCAAATGAGCTACAGTTGTTATGACTGCTTCAAATGAGCTACAGTTGTTGACTGCTTCAAATGAGCTACAGTTATGACTGCTTCAAATGAGCTACAGTTGTTGACTGCTTCAAATGAGCTACAGTTGTTATGACTGCTTCAAATGAGCTACAGTTGTTGACTGCTTCAAATGAGCTACAGTTGTTATGACTGCTTCAAATGAGCTACAGTTGTTATGACTGCTTCAAATGAGCTACAGTTGTTATGACTGCTTCAAATGAGCTACAGTTGTTATGACTGCTTCAAATGAGCTACAGTTGTTTTGACTGCTTCAAATGAGCTACAGTGGTTGACTGCTTCAAATGAACTACAGTTGTTGACTGTTTCAAATAAATGATAGCTGCTCACGTCCTTAAATTGGTTACAGTCTACTTCCTGGAATTAGATATAGTTGTCCACGCCGTCAAATTAGTCACAGTTGTCCACTCCGTCAAATTAGTTACAGCTGCCCATTCCGTCAAATTAGTCACAGTTGTCCACTTCGTCAAATTAGTTACAGCTGTCCACTTCGTCAAATTAGTGATAGCTGTCCACTTCGTTAAATTAGTGACAGCTGTCCACTTCGTCAAATTAGTGACAGCTGTCCACTTCGTCAAATTAGTGATAGCTGTCCACTTCGTCAAATTAGTGACAGCTGTCCACTTCGTCAGATTAGTTTCAGAAGCGCTCTTCCTCAAAGAAGTTGCTGTTGTTTATTCCTTCAGAGTAATGTTACTTTCTCGAATAGGTTACAGTTGCCCACTCGTTCAATTTAGTTCCTGTGAAATTTTTCAAATGAAGTTACCTCTGTGAATTTATTGTGTATGTTAAAGCTATCACCTTTATAATTCGTTTGAAGTTAACACTCTTACTGCACTAATATAGTTACCAGTTCGGTTTTGTGGTTGTAATTTTAAGCCATGCTGTATTGTTGAAGTCACTAGCTTCATTGTTGTGGTATGCATAACTTATATAGCTAATCTGAAGTTCCTATGTGGTGTTTGCATTTTAGTTTTATCTTTTAATATGTGAAGAATTGCCATCAGGTGATTTTCATTTTTTTAATTTGAATTATTGATACCAAAATCTGACAAAAAAAATGAAGCTAAAACAGGCATCTAAATAAGGAAGTTTAGAAACTCACTGTAGACACTCAAGATCGAGACACTAAAATTTTGAGGCAATCATGTATGCGTAATTGGTGACCATCTACATGGCCGTGTTTCTAATGCTGGTGTGTGTCGAGTGCAGCTGCTGATTGAAAGTGTGCACTTTTTGCCCTAGCACGAGCTACGGGTGAATCTCTTGCTTGTTTATTCATGTTCAACCACATGAACTATAAAAAAGATGAACTTTTCTTTCAGGGAGCAATCAATTTTCATTTTAGTTTGGTGTCCCCTCAGGGGGATACAATTATTGTATCTATAGGAATTAGCGCTCCCTGGGGAAAAATGTGAGGGCCTGAGCTGAGAGTTAGGTAGGCCTTCTTTTTGTTCAAATAAATTGTTTTTTGTTACGAGTATGTTAAGGACCACTTTTTTCGGTTCACTGCTGTCCTATTTTCAGCACCTACTACTTTCTTCTTGAACTTTGATCTTGTTTCATAATCTTTTTTCGCACCTTACTGGTTCTATGCCCTTTCTGCATAGATTCCGCGTTCCCTTTAACTTCATACTAAATGGTGCCTTCCTCCTTCCTCTCTTTGGATCACCTTTGTGGCAGATGGGGAGGTTTCAACTAAATAATAATCTAATCTTCAGTTTGGCGTCAACAATAATTTCTGGTTTTGAATGTTTTTTGATGAACATTTTGATTACTAATATTTGATGTTGATACAACTACATCAACAAAGGTTTCTCTTTGGGCAAATTTAGACATCAAGAGTTCACTGCTTTTTTCTGGTGAAGGGAGATGATACAATGTATCATCAAAAACCAAATCATGTTAGACTTTAAAGATACTAAAATACCTACACATCTTTTCTGAACTGAAGGAAAGAAACATTTGTTCGACCTATAGCTTCCAAATATTGTAGTACATGTTGTGACGAAAAATTCTGTTGGTGCAGTGGAAGCAGTGTACGCTGCAGCGACGTGAGCGGCAGCCTGTGCCCTCTGCTGGAAGTGCTGGCACGCCAACTGCACTGTCTGCGCAGGGTGCTCGCACCGCAGCTTTTTCATGACGTATGGCATCGCCTCACTCATCTCCTTGACAAGGTTTGTATGTTACGATCTCTTTGTTTTGTGATATTTACCTTTTGCGCTGTTGGATGTCATCTTTGTTTTGCAGTCAACGATATTTCTTTGTTTTGCGTTGTTTGCATTCGTTGTTTAGCACCGTTTTTTACTTTACATTTGTTATGCGGGTTGGGAGAAAATAAGGCCACTTATGAGTTACTTCCCATTATTTTTTTTCTAGTTGAGGGCTTGAAAAGTAAAGCCAGGAAAAGTATTTTCAGCCTTCTTCAAGATGATTCCAAATTATCATCGCTAAGTGGACTGCTTGTTATTCGAATAGTAATGAAGTAACAAGCACTGTCTCTAAAATGGCACGCAGCTATCATGTTAGCTGTTGCCAGTTAACGTTCCGCTTCACAGGGACAAAATCCTGTGTTTTAGGACTTATCTTGGTAACTCGCGCTCGTACATAGAATTTGTCCCCCGCTTTGGGGACTTAGCTACCTCTAGTAAAACTCGAGACACGTTGCTTCAAAGGTCACTCATGCTCACCAAGCCTGGGCTGGTTGAGGTCCATAGCTGCTAATTGCTGGAGACCCTGGTGGTAACGAAGCCCCATGTTCACAATTCTGATTGAATGAATAATGCATGATAATTATTTGGACGGGCCTGACATTCCTGTGAAAGCTGAGGCTACTATTGCAACTTTTAGAAGCACCGCCTCTATCAACAGGCGGCAATGGATTGCTGTTGACAATTTAAAAAAAAACTTGTGTTCGGGGCGAGACGAGTGTGACGCGTGCTGCGCTATTTCAGCAGTTGTGGCTGAACACAGAACAGACATTAGCATATCCTCATGTTCTTCGGTATATCGTGTATTTTATTTCACTGCCACGCTTTGGTCACAGTTCAAAATCTAGTGCACTGATAACGCTTTCAATGTCAACAGTAAGCTCACACGTTCTGCAGTGCTGAGCAATTGAGCAACAAGGGACTTGCTTGGTAACACGTAAAGGACACGTGGAAGCGGATTTATCCTTTCATCACTTTGTTTTGCAGTATTTCGCGAGAGCCTATGAATACAGAAGTCGTGAAAAACTACTCCAGCGAGTATGTTGCCGAGATTTATGTGCAATAAGAGGTTTTCAATGAGCGTCCTGTAATGACGTATGTTACATTTTATTGTTGGTTCAGTAGAATACGATATGCAAACAAGAGTTGAGGTAAATACGTGACTTTTCAAGAATTAAATTCGTCTACACCTTGAGATTACTGTGAAAGGAACTACAATTTCGTTAAGAATTGTTTTAGAAATATATATGGTAGCGTCAACATGAAATGAGCGTTTTCGTCATTTAGCGAGATGAAAGAAAGTAATTGATGGCGTTCAACTTTTGTAATTTCAGTTTTTCTTCGAGGAGCTGGCTCTCCATAACCACTTCAGTGACTTGGGCTGCACCCAGTTCCAGTATGACATGACCAAAGCCTTGTTCCCGATGTTCTCCGAGTTCACCAGCAAACCTGAGAGTCACTTTCCAATGTAAGTCAAGCTTTTTCCTTTGTTTTCTGGTGACTTGCTTATTACTGTTTAATTAGTATAAGTCTCAACTTGCCCATAATGAGTAACTTTTTTTGAATGAGCTCATTTCCGATAATTCATTTTTCATTTTTCCGATCGTAAGGGGGATGCTGGTATGAAATCCAGATGATAATTAGGATTCTTTTTTTTATAAATCGGTTCGGAAGTAAATGTGAGGCAATTTTAGTTTATAATTATTCTTACGGTACAATAAAATTTAAACGTGTATTCTCAGGTAGAGGCTGAGGACAAAATAGCAAAGCTCCTCTCAGATCTAGGTAGAAATCATTGCATGCATCTTTTAAATATTGTTTGATATCATTTCATCGAATTAAAGACTTTAGTACTTTTGAAATAACTTCATTTCCATCATATACCGCAGCTGCTCACGTACGCTCGAGCGACCTAAAATATTTGAAATAATTGCGGGATTTACAAATAGCTCATCTCTCTCCCGTCTTGAATATTGACGTACGATTAATTTGCTTTTGTTATACTGCAGGGTGAGGGAGAGTTTAATTTTACTCACCCTGCCGCTAGCACCGTCCTTGTTGTTACGAGACACGCTACGTCAAGCACTCCCGAGCCGCAGCTCCCGGCTGGCCGACAATGTCTCGGTGCCTGTTGTCGCCCCCACCGACGCCCTCGCCGACCACGGCGTCACAAGAATTACACCGAGAGACGCCCTCGCTATTTTGAACGCTCGCAACAGCATCAGCACGCTATGATGTGCCGGACTGCCGTGTTCATTGCAATGTTTGAATGGTATTCGAAGAAGCATCTTAGGATTTTCTTGTTGCGTTTCATATTGTTGAACGACTATATGCTTTGAGTCTTCATATCTTTGGATTGTTGTCCGTGTCACGGGGTAGTGAGGTGGTATACTTTCACTTATATCAGTAATTCTACCTTCGGTTTGTCTTCAATTATTCTCTTGGGCTAAACTGGACTTTTGTCGATAAAAATTCAGTATCATTTCTTGGGATTAAAATGTATCCTGCGTGTGCAAGTCCCCTCCCAAATGGGACAATGTATGAATATTGTAGGTAATAAAAACTAGGATGGTATTAATCCTTTCCTTTATCCTGCTCCTGGCTACACTGCTGCTGCAGGTGAGCGTGGTGCCGCTTGGCGAAGGTCTCGCCCACCAGCAGCGGAAACACAAACGATGCTTCGCCGTACACCTGCAAATAATATGAAATAATTATAAAATACAAAGATAGACATCAAGTAACGTCGATGTTGCGAGGTTCTTTTTGGTGTCAATTATAAAGAAAATGATAACGAATGCATACCTAACTATGCATTTTCTTTAATAGAAACAAATTTCAACTCTAAATTCCAAAGAATAATAATAAACTCAGTTAACGACAACTTCGGTCATGGATTATTTAGTTGTCGCTTTGGCATTTCTACCAAAGTTGCTGTGTTGTGAGATGATACGCTGAAGTCATGGGCGTCTTCTTTCTCCGCTTCCAATACATACCACTTCAATTACCACGTTATTGCTCCCATATTCTGTCTTACCCAGCCAAGTGCGATGCATCATGCCCACGTACTACAATATAATACTTTTTTAAAAGGCCAGGACTCATGTCCGACTTCAACAATAGCTGGCATAACACATAAAGTAGGCCCTTCTTTCGTCGGGCCACAACAATTCTCCAAAACTTCACCCTCAATCGTTACTGCGAAATAGCTGTACAGAAATGTCGATAACTACCATTTAGCATGAGCAACTCGAAAAGGCGCCGTCATGGACATTTTATCACATTTGCTTCTTTTACCCTCCACCATAAGGATTCTATCACCATAAGAACAAATATTGAGGTCAATATAGCTGAAACTCGTTAGTTTTACCTTAAGAACCAGAGTACATGGATGTGAGATAACAATAAATGCGAAAGGATTGAAGGATTGAACCCCAAAGTTGGGGTTCCAGCTCACACCCCCACTTTGGCCGAGCGTCTTACCCGCGCTGGAACCCTAACTCAGCGTTGAGTATAGGAGCACAGTACGCTCGGCCATTTTGGTTCTACATTGTGCAGCAGAATATACCAACTGCTACAAGCCTCGAGGACTTAAACTGTAATACAAACATTAAAACACAACCTCGCTACTCCTGAACTGGGTCCACTCAGATTCAATATCATATATAACCGAATAAATTCACTTCTTTAACAAATTCCAGCACTTTATGTATAGGTCCCCCATCAAATAACAGGTTGGCCACACTTATGTTTCCTCCAGTCACCGCTCGAAGCCACCTATCTCTTCGGCTGTACCGCCACACACTCCTCCAAAATGTGTCTAACTGTTAAGACTGCCACTTTACACCATCCGCAAACCGGTCTCTGTCCAAGTGATTCAGGGTCTATGAGGTAGCTGTGGGTCAGTGCAGTGTGGTTCAGTCGCAGCCTGTTAATCACCACCTCTTCTTGGCGATTCAGCTTACGGACACCCTTCTTCCATCTTCCAGGGCTTGCCTTGATTTCCTTGAAGTTTCTGGATGCCTTTTGGCATTCTTGATTCCATATTTCGTACGTTCTCTTCTCAATAACTGGAAACCAATCTCTGTAAATATTAATACAATTTCAGCTGGTCTCAGAGCTGCTGTTGTTGCTTCCTGGCCAGCACGTTCATTTCAGCAATACCCACATGCGCTGGGACCCAGCTGATTGTGATATTGTAGCCATTTTCTAAAATTTGATGGATTTCAAGTACTATCTTCTTTAAAAGCTCGTTGTTTTCATTGAAGTAATTGATTGCTATTACAAATATTATGGAATCGCTGCATATTGCAAAGTCAAGTGGTTGGATTTCATTTATTATATTTAAAGCAAGTCTGATTGCATGCAATTCTGCTGTCATCACACTTGCTACTAAAGGTAGAGACAACGTCTTGGTAACGTTTTCCATGACGGCCACTGTTCCAACTCCTGATGGGAATTTGGAGCCATCTGAGCAAATGATTTTACAATTTGGATAGTTGCTGATGTTATCTTTGTGCATGGATCGTAGCATGGAAGGCATAATTCCGGTCTTTTTCCGTATTGCTAGGTTTTGCTCAATTTTGGGTTTTTGAATCATCCATGAAGATGAGGAAGACGTGAACAAGGGTTGTACTGGCTGAGTACGAATATTGTATTCGTTGATGTTCTTGCGGATTCTCAAAATAATTGACTCAGTGATAAATTTTTTGCCGGTGAATTATAGTTCAAGATTAGAGTTATTCACACAAGTATATGCTGGGTTCAGAAAATGAAATTTCAGTTTAAAGTAGTACCTGAGGAGCAGATCTTTCCTCCGCACTTCAATTTAGGCTCATTACACAGGACTTGTAGGTTTGCTTTTGGTGTTGTTTTGAACGCTCCTGTACTTATACGCATTGCTCCATTCGCAACAGCATCCAGCTCCCGCAGCGCAACTGCACTTGCAGATCCGTAGACTATACACCCATAGTCAATCTTCGAACGAATGAGAGATCGGTAAAATCGCATTAAGAATAAGAAGACACTAATTCAACTAAATTCAAGTCTTTACTTCATTTGGCTTTGTGACTTAACTCAACGCTTAACTCAACTGGATCACTGATCCAGTTGAGTTTTTATCCCAGTGGAGTCCAAGAAATTTGGTGCTTTCGATTATTGAAATATTATTTTCTTATTTTAATGTTGGAATCAACATGGGCTCATTACTTCTGTAGAACTGCATTGATGTCGTCTTCGTTGATGAAAATCTGAATCCATTATGCTTGGCCGAGTGTGATATCGCTGATTGCAGGGTTTGTGTAACTTTGGCTGTCATGATCTGCATAGGCGATGAGGAGGTCGTCCACAAATAAGGAGCTGAAAATTTCCTCAGGGATTTCCTGCGCCAGTGAGTTTATTTTGATAGCAATGAGTGTCGCACTTAGTGTTCTACCCTGCGGCGTTCCTGTAGCGAGCTCACACGGAGAAAATAACACACCGTCAACTCTCACCCAAAAGGTTCGATTCTTCCAAAATTCCACAATGAATTTAGGTAATCTTTCCTTCAAACCGGCAGCTGCGAGGTCTCTCAAAATACCATAACGCCAAGTCGTATAATACGCTTTTTCTAGATCAAACAAAACAGCCTGAACAGTTTGGCCACAAGCAAACGCCTTCCTTACATAAGTGTCGAACCTCACCAGATGATCTACAGTTGAACGATGCTTTCGGAAGTCACACTGGATACTAGATATATAGTAGTTTGTGGTTTTCTAGATACTCCATCAATCTTCTATTGACCATTTTTCAAAGGTTTTACACAGACAACTAGTAAGTGAAATTGGCCTATGAGACCCACAGCCTGTTGTAGATCTTCAGTAAGTAGTGGCGAGCGTTTTCCGGCATGTTCTTGATCATGAGATTGCTCATGTTATAAGGTCCGGAGGTGGTAATACTATTACTTTCTATGGCTGACAACTCCTGTAAGGTGAAAAGCCCATTGTAAGGTTCAGTATTATTGCTCAAAAAGTCAATTGGAATTCTTTCTATTTGTTGTTTGTACTGTTTAAATTCATTTGAGTAGTTTGTGTCACTTAAAACAGTTTTGAAGGTTTCAGCCAGTTTCACTCACCGTTACAAATTGAACATTTCATTCCTTTAGCGTATTTTATTTGCTTTTTCTCTCTTCCACGGATTCTGTTCACTCTGTCCCAGATAAAGCTGCTTGAAGTGTTGGTGTTAAGAGTGGCGACAAATTCCCTCCAGCTGTTATGTTTCGTCTCTTAGAATGTCTTCGCTGCAACAGCTCTTGCACTTTTCCACCTCACCTTGTCTTCCATCGTCCCAGTCCTCTTGTACAGCCTGTAACATTTTTCTCTTTCTCGCCATGCAGCTTTACATTCTGCCGTCCACCAAGGTTTCGCATAGTACCGTCGTGTTTTGTACTTGGGTATCCACCTCTCAGCGGCATGGTTAAATAGTGCGTATAGTTCTCTAACCGCTGCTTCGGGGTCTTCAGGTGTATCGAATTCTTGTACATTCTCCCAAACTTCATCCTGTCGATACCGTTCCCAGTTACATTTCTTAAAATTCCATCCTTCCGTCTCAACCCGTCCGTCAGCTTGTTGCGTCAATATGGTCATGGTTATCGGAAAGTGGTCGCGTCTCAAGACCGACGGGAGTACAGTGAACTTCACGTCAGAGGCGACCTCAGGAGAAGTCAGGTGAGATCTATTATTGTTCCAGAAATATGGGTGGCAGAATTATCATTAATTACGTTGAAGTCCTGTGATGGGAACGTCTGCAGTAACCGTCCTCGTCTATCCATGGTACTATTGCTCCATTCGCTGTGATGGGCGTTGAAGTCCCCCATTACGATATTCGGCTTCGGCAAAGCTTTTATTACAGCGAATAATTCGTCGAGGTTTACATTTGACTTAAGTGGTAGACAAACAGATACAACTGTTATCACCTCGTATTGGTTTAAGCATATCTTTACTGCTGTTATTTGGAGTGTAGTTTGTAGTTGAATTTCTTGAGTTGGTATGAGTGGATAAACAACGCCACTCTATGGAACCGTTGATTATAGTGACCTTGCTTACAGAATCCGTTGTACCCTGATATTGGGGATATAAAATCATTGCCATTAAATGTTTCCTGGACAGCTAACACTGCAGGTTTAAAAGTTTCGACGAATTTAATCGAGTCTTCCTTAGATGATCCCATTCCTTGGACATTCAACTGGATAAACACTGTCTCTTCAGCTGCCATAACCTCCACTTGCGCTTAGTTTCTTCCAGAGTCCTTCGCCCAGATTTCCTCTCTTCCTCTCGGAGATCTTTTACGGTATTCTTCCCTCGATCTTCCACGGAACCTCCGTCCCCTTTCCCTCGGTTTTGAACAATTTGTCTTCTTTAATTCCTCCTCGTAGTTATCCCTGTCCTGGTCTTCCTATCTTGCTCGCTCTTTGCGCGTATACTTATCCAAGATCTTCTTAGTTTCTCTCCTTCGGGATCTTCTTTCTTTTTTCTGATTTTACCGTAGGGCAGTTCTGGTTTATCATTGCTGTGAATAGTCTTCCAGTCTGGAAGCTTTCACACACCACTTCCGTTCTTCCTAGTTGTTCACCATCACTCATGGTTGAGAATCTGCTTCTTTTCTCATCCGCTTCATTAGCTTTTCCAGCTTTCTTCCTACTACACTGGGGTTCCGGTGATGGTTCCTGGTCTTCTCGGCAATTTCTCTTTCTGTTTGTTACCTCTACATTAAGTGGATCATTGGGCGTTGTAACTGCCTTGGAGAAGTTCATTGAGAAACTGAGATGTCTGATGAAACAACAATCTGGCCTGTCCCTATAAAACTCTTTCCCTGCTCTGCACAACTAAAATTTCATCCTATATTACTCTCGTCTTGCTGCCCCTCACACCTGCAATATGTTGCTCTCCGCAATGATGACATTTCAGCTCTTCTGATTTACAGTCGTCTATGCAGTGACCAACTGAGCTACATTTCGGGCCTACTTATCTCCCTTGGCAATACTTTACTCCATGGCCGTATTCTAAGCATTTCTTGCACATCATAGGTTTTGGTTTTACCTCGTAGACTCTCGATTTTGCTTGCTCTCCTGGGATGTCGATGTAGTCTGGGAGTTTGGGTTGTCTGAATGATACAAGAATGGACTTGGCTAGCTGATTTCTTGGTTTCATCCAAGTGGCAGGGACTGCGTCTTGTATACCGCACTTTTCCAACAAGCCTTTCTTAAATTCCTCAAAGTTGGTTAAATCATACTCATAGATGTATATGAGACCCTTTTGGACCGCAAAGTTCAAATTTTCTTCAACAGAGACGAGTAATTGGTTGATTTGATGCAAATGTTTCATCCCGAGGCTTTGTGTTGCGTCACTCACTTCTACTGTGAATACTATTGTGCTGCGTGTTCTGATTGCTTTGGGTTTACTTCCAAGGTGCTGGGCGATGCACTTCTCGAAGAGCGACGGCGACATCTTCCGTCTGTGTGCCTCGTTCATCTTACAATCGAAGTGCGTTTTGAATTTGTTGGATGATGGTACTGATCGGGTTTCACTTGTTCCTTCTCTAATTTGTTTCGCTCTTCTCAGGGTTACTTTTTCCCTCTTATGTCCAGCAAGCTTCTCTCTTCAACGTCTCTTTCACAAAGAATACTTCCGGCTACGCGAGGACCTCCACAGTGAAAACACTTCAGTTGGTTCGATGTGCAGCTTGGTGAGGAATGCCCTACATCGGCGCATCTTCTGCACATAGCTGAAGTATTGCAACGTTTGGTGGTGTGTCCGTATGTTTGGCAGTTAAAGCACATCATTGGTTTGTTTTTAAATGGGTAAACCTTGGTGTCTTGTCTCTCACCAGGAATGTAGATGCTGTTTGGAACTGTAGGTTGCTTGAAGGTAATCAGAAAGGCTTAGGTCTCCGGGTATCTTGGTTTGATGAAAGTGGCTTTGGTGACGTCCTCTATGTTGTAATGTTCCTTGAGTCCAGTCTTGCATTCATCTATGTCAGTTATGTTAAAGTCATTTACATATATGAGGCCCACTGAATTGTTGAAGCGCCCATACTGAGGTGTCTGGCACGGTGCACCATCCACGCACGCTAGATCCACCATCCTCGCTGCCTGTTCTGCACTCCGCACCTCCACCAGCATTGTTTCACTGTTCATGCTAAAAATCCTCATCGGTGTTGAGCCAGTCACTTCTTCAATTTGTCCTATAATATCGAAAGGATTTATCGTCCTCATCTTTCGACGTCCGAAGGTGATTGAGAAGAACCTCAGAAAGTTTCTCTCCTCAGTAAACACGAATGGCACTTATTTTCTTTTTTTCGTAGTTTTTCTGCTGTCTGCTAATTTCGGGTCCATTGGGGTCTTGGTTGTTGATACAATCGCTTGTTCAATTTCTGCCAACTGCTGCTCAATCACAGCCATCTCCTCGGCACTCAGATAGGCAGGCATGTTATTTTCATCTTCTCTGCCAATTCCACCCATCATTAACTCAATTGCTTTTTCAATTCGCCTCTTGAAACTTGCTATTTTGTTGACTTATTCTCTTCTGTGAGGTGGATCACTTCCTGTTCACTCTTCGCACAGCTGTAGAGGTTCCATTGCTCCTCGGTGAGGACCTGATGCGTGCTCCTTGTATATAAGGGGTGGGACCCCTTATAAATAGATAAATCAAGGGAGCCGCTTCTAGTTTTACTTTTTAACACGAAAACAATTCAAGATAATTACACAAAACTAATAAGATTGGTGTTAGTTAGTTAAAATGTTTGGTGTTAGTTAAAACTAATAAGATTGGTGTTAGTTAGTTAAAATGTTTTGTGTTGGTTAGTTATGAAATGAATACGAATAAGATTGGCGTCCACTAACACCCAGGTGTTAGTGGGCGCCACGTCGGTTGTACCCACGGACAACACTTGTATAAATACGCTTGTGATCACTATGTTGCCAATTTACATAAACAATATGTAATGAGTTACAACTCCTAGTGGGTATACTAACGGTACCACTACGGGAAGGTGTGGGTGGGCTGGAATACTTGTGAACAAGTAATCCTTATCAAATCCTTGTCTATAGACTGCTTCCATCACTATACAATGATAACACAATTCGGCACCAGTAAAACGTGCCAAAGGGTCTGTGAAAATTCCCACTCAGATGGTCTAAGTGGGAAGCCTGCAACACAAACCTTGACGGGCCGCGCATCAGCTTTGATTTTGCCCCAACTGACAGCCTCGTCTGGCCGTGCTCCACTGTCACTGCCGTCCCACTCGCTTGCCGTGTTCAGGAAGACTGAGAAGTTGGCGCCGTTCCGCTGCACGCACGAATACTTCACATGATACGACAGCCCTTGCACTCAGTCGTGCAGAATGATCATCAGTTCATACACATGTTAGTGCTTCTAGATGGGTAAATTATTCACACGTTATTGCTTTTTAACGGTTAGGAAACATAAAATTTAATGCAAGTGTTCTTCACAACACTAACGGGCCGCTTCCACGGAAAGTTTTACATTTCAGAATTTACGCTAGTACAGCTTGTCCTGATTATAAAATCAGCTTTCACATCAGCAGTAATGCCGAGTAACTTTTTCTTGAACTTACCATGAGTCAGCATTTTTCCGCAATGATACCGAGTAATTAATTCTTGCATTGTACTTGCCATAAGATTGAAATTCTATCTGCAGTGAGTAAATCCTTCCGTTGTAGTTCCTACGAGGTTAGCCTTTTATCACCCGTAACAGTAGGTCTTTGGCTTCTAATTACCATGAGGTTAGCGTTGCAGATGTGATGCTTGACGACGCCGCCACCGACGATCATCATGCCGGTGTTGGCTGAGCGCTTTGCCAGGTCGTTCAGGCGCCTCAAATCTACACAAAGATGAAGAAAAGCTTCAATGCAAGTTATAAATTGTTATGATCGAGTCATCAGCTATTGATCTGGGAATAGTAAGCACAAAAATATTTCATCAGAAGATAAAAGCCACGAAATTACTAACAATGAATACGAAAGATGTAGGTAAATCCCATAACAATCGTCAGCAACAGTCATTAAAAGGAGGCTTTTGTACTAACCAAGTACAATGGTTGTGAAATTCAAAGATCGTATTAAATTGATGCTATTGAGAAAATTTTAAAGCTGTTAGATATCACAGTAAAAGATTAGATGAGATTATAGGTTAGTTTAAGCCTCCCTAACCGCTAGAAAAAAGAGCGTATCGAAGAGAGGAAGGAGGAAGGCACCATTTAGTATGGATATTAGGGAATGCAAAATCTAGGCAGAATTGGCATACAAACAGGAAGTTGGGAAAAAATTTCATGAAACAGGAAGTTGGGAAAAATTTTTATGAAACAAGATAAAAGTTGAAGAAGAAAGTATTAGGTGCTGAAAAAAGGGCAGCAGTGAACCGAAAAAAGTGGTCCTTAACATAGGAAAAAATACTTTATTTCAACAAAAAGGCCTACCTAACTCTCAGCTCAGGCACTCTCACATTTTCCTCCTGGGAGTGCCAATTCCCATAGATACAATAGTTGTATCGCCCTGAGGGGGATATCACAGGAAAATACACGAGATTTAATTTGAAAATTAGAGAGGCAAGATGGTAAAAAAAAAAATCCGGAAACTACAACGAAAGTGCTCAGCGCCCGCGAGTTGCTAAGGTCGTACGTATGGTAGAACCAACGTATTAGAAGTTCACTTTGTGAACTGCATTGGTAAGTCTCAAACGAGAGCGGGACTGAAAGCAGCTCGTCCTTGGAATTAGACTTAAACCCAAGGGTAAATTTGAACTAAAACTACTTTAAATCACAGTGCAGAAAAATACATAGTCAATAGCGATATCACATTTTTTTGGATAACACACGAAAGTCAGGAATGCTGAAATACACGAGATTGATTAAAATGGTACTTGCTGAGACTGTTTCACAGACGTTCAATGAAAATTACTTATTTTACGTTCAATCAAAAACTTAGAATATGATAAGAATTGCAAAATTTAGTTAAAACTCAAATTTTAAATGTAGTAACTGAACATTTAAAAAATCTTAGAAGCTCTATGCTAAAGTGTTAATACACCAATAAATTAAACATTACTTGAAGAAGGAAAGCGCAAGACATTCATCTTTGAATATCAGGAAAGTATCAATGCATTAATGATATAAAATGAGTTTGAACTCAGTGAGAGAACAGCCTGACCAATTCTCTTCACGCGAGGACATGAAAAGTTAGATGAATGCCGTGCACAGGGGCCAATTCATACCAAAACTATCAGTCTATTAATGAAACAAACCATTCAACACGAAAAAAATTGTATACAACTGAAAGTTCCTGGTTTTAAAAAACTTTGCAATGTATACCTAAAACCATTCAATTTGCAGTGGTAATAAAATAATTCAGTCATCAGTGATTTCCTGCAAAGGGGTATTTGTAAACAAGTTCTCTACAAATATCATGAAAACTTTATTTCATATTTTAATTTTATTTCTGTATTACTAACAGAAATAAGATGACGTATGAATGAACAAGAGATATCAACTGTGTAGTAGTTAATAACCAAAGGACTTGGGACAGGCACAAGGAATTGAACCAAAATAAAACTAGAAGTATTAAAAGCAGCAATAATGGATCAAAGTTTAAATTTAGCATAGAAATTACATGTACTTTTTTGATAGGTCATTGAAAGCACCAGAGCCAGCGACATGACGTTTATTCTAATTATTATTAGGTTACAGTGTCAAATTTTCCACTGTCAAAGAAATTAGTTCACTTTACCTCCTACCTTCAGGGTGAGTTTTCTACCTGGATCAATACTCACTCGAAATTTCGAATCGTTTAATAACAGTTTGTTCATGCTCTTAAAATACTTTCATACTTTTACCAACTAAAACGACACCCTTGCCCACATATGGTTTTGAAACAAATGAACTAAAAAATAACTATGGATTATAACTGAACACCTAATGTTAGGGCTGCAGTAGCTGTAAAAGTAAGAAACGTTAGATGCGACACAGTAGTGAGAGGTACACAGGTCATGCAAATCACCTGAAATGATGTCCAGTACAAGTCCAGGCTTGGCAATGGAGTGGAAGTACATCATGTCACCGATGCTGCCGTCAGTCAGGGCGGGAGAGAAGACTGGGATGTTGTTCTTCCAGGCCCAGTAAGCGATGCAAGACTTGTCATTCATCTCCTTGCCCAGCCGGGCGATCACACGAGACGGAGACCACACTATGCCCTTAGGGAGGCACGACGCATTCACCTTTATTTGAGCAACATTTTTGGTTGCGCCAATATCACAATCGCATTTTCCAATGTTATTCAGTTTCTCGACTTAAGAGGAGTGAGGACAGCACAAAGGCAATGGGTAAAATAAAATTGAGTTAAAAGTTTCCAGTGTAATTTTTCTACCTTCTCTTCCCTATTTCGTAATACCACCAAACGAGCTACTTCTACTCAAGTAGAAAAATGCGGTCGCAGAACTGGATTGAACCAGGATCTTTCTTATCTAAAATGTGAGTTATCAGGCGAAAATATGATTTTCATAAATCTCAAAGTAGCATCACATCACGGACCAAGAGAGCAGGAACACAAGGTTGTGTACAAGCTCCAGTACAAGCACGGAAGCCAGTGCCTTTTGGCTACCAAATTTATCGCCTGTCGTAGCATCTGAGATCAGCGAAAAAATCTTCATTGGGCACTTGAATCAGTAGCTTTACTCTTGAATTAATTCTTCCTACTTGAATTCCGTAATTTTGAAGTCATTTTCTTTAAATTAAGCATATCAAGGAAACAGGCTAATGAGTACCAGGAAATGATGTGATTTGTTTCACAAATTCAAATAAATTTACACTAGAGATCCCACTACTTTCCAAAGAACAGTTCTGTAATGATTAAACGAGCTGACGTCTTACACAGTTGCGTTTGAACTGATCAAAGTTGACAATTTAACAGTATGAGCATTCAATAGTAAAAATATTAAAACATCCTCATGAAATGACAGGTAATCAGGGTTCACGCAGTATCAGCTCAAGTTGTTTGTGTAACAAAAATTTTCCTTCAATAAATCCCGAAATATTTTTAATCCCTATCAGATATCAATTGTTGGTACTTCCAGGGCTCCATCTTCCCGAAGTGCTCAAGATATAAAATCCAACGATATATACTCACAGGTCACAATTAGAGTAGCATTTCCAACATCTTTGGAATATGACTTGAATGCTAGATCTGTTCATCTTTGGAGTATGACAAAGTTATGAACAGATCTAGCATTCAACACGAATGGACTAGAGAAGACATATTTACAATATTTCAGATGTGGTGCATCCTAACACAGAAAAATTTTAACTCAAGAAAAATTCCAGCAATTCTCTCTTACAAAAAATATATATTTCCCGCACAAAAACTCACAGACTCCTTCTGTTCGATGAGCATTTGGTCGAGAAGCGGCATGACCCAGTCTTCAAATTTGCAGTAGTTGTCATTAGGAACAAGCAGGTTGCCTGAGGTAAGAAGGGATAAGATCATAAGGCAATTCATAGGTTAAGTGTTCCAAGGCCAGCCAGTGAGAGGCACAAGACTAACTCTGCTATACATGAGGCCAATACACTATATCCTTCTTTCTCATATTTCACCCTCCTTTCTCCATATGAGCATAAAGAATATTCGAAATGAGGCACATCATCTACTCTCTTATGTTACACATATTTTCAGAAGCTTTACAAAGTGATTCTCTGGTTGCATAACGCTACACAATTTATCATTAATAAATGCAGGAAAGTGGGAACTTTACCACTAAAAATTCTGCGAAAGTCTGACATTTCTAACTCCCTTTACTAACGTCTTAATGTGACAGTGAACTTATTTAGGATTAAATTGCTAAGTTTACCAAAGGAAAAAATATTCAATGACTCAATTATAAGCTTACTCTAAAGTAGATATTAAATTTCCATTATTAAAATTATTACTCTCTTTGTCATACCACACTTTTCAAAATAAAAGTGGGCTCTTGATTGAGTAATGATATCCATTGTGCATTATCTCCATTGCATGTCACAATTGAGCAATTACTTTATTTTATTTAAAATCTTAATACAGTTACTTTACTTGTTAGAATATTAAAGAGCAACAAGTTAAGACCACAATGAACATTAGCCCACCCTACCTATTCGGTTGATGCCCTTCTTCCTGAGCTCAGCTCCGCTGAGATGCCAGTCACCTACGTAGGTGGGGGCCAGGCACTTGATGAGGTCCTCCTCCACCCCTCCAGCGGTGGACACTATACAGTCTACCAAGTGATGCTCCACAAGGAACCTGTAATATATTCACAATTACCTCTGAAATTACGGAGATTCATTTAAAATTTACATAGATATTTAGAGAGTAAGATATATTTTCTTTCTTATAAAATGAATTATTTTCTGATAGTCATGTTCATAATTTTGTGTAATCACTGGCACTGAGTAAACAATTAGTTGATATCATGACATTCACAAAAGTACATTTGAACACTTCTTCCAAAAGACAACCTAGTATGCAGAAAACAAGGAGAACAGCAATGGCCAAAACTGGCCTCATTAGATGAACTAAAGAACAAGATTCTGAAATAGATCTTCATTTCTCTACATTCTTGAAACATGGTTGCAGAACAGATTCAACCCCACCTAATGAGATACATTACATCATGTATCAATGTTAACAAGACAAAGGATCTTCACATCTGACTTCTTTGCTACAGAGCGCAGCGTTTGTGTAGCTACATCTTAACCTCTTCCCTGGCAGAAACGTGTATACGCGTCTTCACAGAATGTTCTTTTTTCAGTCGTCGACGAGTATACTCGTCTAAAACTTACCTTCAAAAACCAGCTACATACGTATATACTCGTCAATTTTAAGCCTTTGTAAGCCATTTTATGTGTGAAACGAGTATTTTTGTCAAATCGTACGCCTGGCAGAGGCGATAGGGTAGAGCTGTGGAATTTCAAGGACATTGTTACTAGACTTGCTCCAACAGCCATCGTCGTCGGATGGGTGTTGTTTGCATCCACATTTGCATTCATTTTTTGTAGCATTTTGAAGTGTTACACCCCAAATGTCTAGTTCAATGGAAGATAGCAAAAATTAACCTTCCCTTGGAAGCTTGAATACTGCTGATAACTCTGCCAGTTCATCAGACAATGACTATTTCTCCACATGTGAGGAGGAGGAGGGGGGGTGACTCGTTTTTGCTGCCAAAGGTATTTTCAACATAAAATGTTAACCACAAAAATGGGAAGAAAGAATAATTACAAACTGTTTTCATAACCAGCATCAAAAATACTATATAGAACCATAATATAAAAATTAGTCTGAAAAAGAAACGTTTTTAAAAAAAATTGTTGGAGAAGGGGTTAATCATAACTGTTGAGTTTTTTCAATATTTTAACTCTGCATTTTTAGAAGTAAAATTCTGAAGAACAGTGTACTAACTGGGAATACATCGTGAACAGTCATCAACTAGCAGATAGGAAAAATAGAACTACGTCAGCATAACCACACACCGAATAGAGTCCCTCACACCGCAAGATGCCATGTTTGAGGTGTAGCCAAGAAATATTGTGCAATTATTTCGAATTTTGAGGTTTTCATCCACTTCTAAAGCTTGGCAGAAATCTGCAGGCAAAGGCTTCTCACGACAGTCCATCTGATGGAAAAACAATACATGAATTGATTACCACAAAAATGAAATATTGGTGTGTTTAGCCAGTTGTGCAACACCATAACTAGAAGTAAATACAACCTTGATTTTAGTAATTGTGTTATAACAGTATGGAGCCATAATCAAGAAATTTTTGCACATGCCACTTTGCATGAGTTCTGGTAGTTATAGTCTGTGACTAGTATTGGCCTAATCCTAGACTAGTGTCACAAGAATTCTGCAAAACAAAAATATTATTTAAACTAAAATTCTATATGATTTCTTTCCAATAATAGTTGGTGTCCATGCATGGTAAGGATGTTGAAAGTATAAGTTTAAGTTCACTTTCATTTTTCAGAGCAAGTTTACAAGTTCAGTCAGCATCAACCAACTTGATAAAAATGAGCCACAAACTTACCATTTTATTTATTTCATCAACTGCTAGACCAAAACTAGTAGCTTGGAATCCAGAACTGGCATAAGAGGCAAGTAGACCATGGTAGTTGACTCCTTTATTGAAATCATATCCTGTAACACAAGGCATATTACAAAAACATGACAATTGCTTACATAGTAAATGAACAAAAATAAGATTTCAAAATTTGAGCACAAATTGCATCCTTTTAGTATATTAGAACATTTACTGAGCAAAACTAAATGCAAATAATAGCCATAAAAGGTACGTACATCAGATATATCAGCCTCATCAGCCTCAACATCATATATCTGTATATTTAAAAATTGACAACCAAATTAACATATTGCTGTAGCAACAAATCCAACTTAATTTCATCCCACTAAGGCTTAGTTCATCCACATTATCAATGAACTTGATGTAATATTCATGAGTGAAAAATCAATCAAATACTTAATACAGAGAGTGAGAACAAAATGCTCTTCTAAATTCATCTTGAAAATTTATGATAATTATTATCCCTCATAGCATGGACTTCACTGTACAATAAATGTTATTAAAAGGCAAGTAGTTTATTTTGTTAGGTTAAGGGCAATAAGGGCGGCACGGTTTGGGTAGAATTTGGATAATAGTAGGTTTTCGATTGACAAAGTCGTAGAGAATTTTCTTGTGCATCCAACGATTTAATTGGTTCTCAAGTACGTACATTGGTTTGTCTTCTGGTCGGGGTTGAAGACTTGCACTAACGTGACCTTGGCGTGTCAATGCATGAGTGATATCCCCTTCCCCCCCCTTATTATGAGTTAGTTTTGAGCATTTCTCAACAGGAATAGAAAGAAAGTTCATTCATGGCTTTGCTTGAAATGCTTTCATATTCAAACAAAACATTGTAACACTCAGTGTTAATCATGATGATGTAACTGAGTGTTTGTTTTGAGTTCGGCTGCTCTGAGTCATCAGCTAATTAGCTGTTGCGTAAGCATATAATCGCTTCCCGCAGTTTTGAAGGTACAAGAATGGCAAATATATCATTCGAAGGGCTCAAAAAGAGCTACCAAGCAGTAGAGTTGATTTAAAAAAATTAGTTTGTTATTAAGAAAAAAACTTTTTTTTTAAAAAGACTGATCTTCTGAAACTTGCATTTATTGTCTTTTGATATAGATCCTTTCCCACAGTTTTGAAGGTACTGGAATGGCTAATATTTTAATTGATAGAATTTAAATAAAGCTACAAAAGCGGTGGACTTCATTTTAAAAGAATTAGTTCAGAAATATGAAAGAAAGAAAAAACAAAATTTTAGAAAAATGGCTCTCATGAAAACTTGCCTTTTGACCTTTGAAGTGATTCTTCTCCCACAGTTTTGAAGGTACAGGAATGGCAAATATATCAATCAAAAGTGGTTCTAACAATCTAGAGAGGCAGGCCAAAAGATTTTTTTAGTTTGATTCATGTTGAAATTTATAAGCAATATAATTCGAAAAGCAAAAAAAGTGGTCTGTTTTTGGGAAAAAATTTTAAAATTCCAAAAATCAAATTATTGAAAAACTTTTGCATCGGATCTCTAGACAAGACAATTAGCTACCTATAAAACATTTTTCAGTTCTGTAACTTCAACATTGTAGGCGAATCATTTTCTGCAACACCCACTTTTTCAGGTTTTAAAAAATAATCATATTTTTAAAAAAATTTATGAAAAAACACACGAGTTCAAAAAGAAATGCCGCATCATTTTACACTTATTGTGGAAATTTCAGGAAAATTTGTCGAGAACTGATGGACTTTTGGTTTCACCCCAACTGTGTCCTTAACT
>JACJUY010007249.1:2001-45201 GCA_014220935.1 Platorchestia sp. MABIK
TAACACAGATTAGGAAATAACACAGATTAGGAAATAACACAGATTAGGAAATAACACAGATTAAGGAATACAAATTTCAGCAACGGCAGTTTCAACGAGATCCGAGAAAGAAATACATTTAATTTAGGGCAGTGGGCTTCGGCTGCTATCTGATGTTACCACAATGAAAATTAAAATTCACGGTGGCCGTGACACATTTATATATATATTAATAAAAAAAACACTTCATGCACAGAAGGTTACTGTCTGGTGTGGCTTAACGAGTGCAAAAATCATTGCTCTATATTTCTTCGAGGATGTTGGTGGTACAACCATGACAGTGAAAGGAGACAACTGCAGACAAATGGTACAGGAGTATTTATTGCCACAACTGGAAGATTTAGACATGTCGAATTTGTGGTTCCAACAACTTGGGGCGACACCACATGTAGCAAGAGAAACTATGACATTACCAAGAGCTACCTTTTTTGATCGTTTAATTTCACGTTTTAGTGACGTTCCATGGCCACCACGGCCTCCTGATTTAAGCCCTCAAGATTTCTTCCTATTGGGATATCTCAAAGGAAAGGCTTACATCAATATGCCTAATACTCTCTATTTGTTAAAAAACAATATCGCGAAAGAAATTCGCAGAATAATGCCAGGAATTTTGAAAAAATAAATATTCTTAGAAAATCCTTTACGTGGAATAGGCTTGTGATTAAATAGTAATGGAGAACATATCAAGGATATCATACTTAAATAATATTTCATTTCATATATAACTAATTTTATAGATGTATTTCTTGTCATGTAACAAATGTTCGAAATGGTGAATTAACTTTTGTGCCACTCAATAGAATCCCCTCCTTGCTTGATCATTCTCTTTCATTTCATATATAACTAATTTTATAGCTTTATTTCTTGTCCTGTAACAAATGTTCGAAATGGTGAATTAACTTTTGTGCCACTCAATAGAACCCCCTCCTTGCTTGATCATACCCTCGCATTCTGGGGGGAGATGAATGCCTCGCTGGCGTTCTGTTACGTCACACATACGTGTGCGTTGAAGTTTAAAAGTACTTCAAGAAAGTCACTGGTGGGCTGAGCAGGTACAATCAGATCTGCAGCCAGACTACCGACGTGGAGCGCCAGCTTATCAGGCGGCGGTTGTGTGCCATCGATGACCTAGCGGCCAGGGCGCAAACTGAAATTTTGTGGGACAGTCAAGGTAAGTTTACCGTTGTCATATCGTCTTAATTCGTTCTAATTATGTTTTTTGCTCCTGGTTAATTTTCTATCGTAAAGTTTTTTAAGTCCAATTCAGAGCAGATGATTCAGTGTACTTTCATGAAATTTGAATTTTAGCAAAAGGAAATCTGGACCCTAATGAAAACAGTGATGGTAAATGCTGCTCGTATTTTTCAGCCACTTTTAAGTTTTCAACTTTTGCTTGTTAACTAAACAATCGTGTGAGCTAGTTAACCTCCTCATTGTTCTACGTGACTTATAGCCGAAGCCTAATTCGATCTCAATAGGAGGAAAGCGGACGCTCGGTGTGCTTTCGTGTATCTCAAATATTCCGCTGACCAAGTGTGTTGGGTTCCTGAACTTTCATCATAGTGCCTGTAATGGATGATAGTGAACGCCGACATCAGACTGGCTAAGCGAAACATCGCGTGCAAACTGTCTTTCTCGCCACTTTAAATAAATGAGCTAAGCTTCTGGAATTGGCTTTGTGTGCTCTCAAACGTCTGACCTCTTCTTCCTTCTTCCCCTCCCCACCCTCCCCCCTCCCCCCTATCTAAGTCCACATTGTAGGGAAAGTCATGTTTCTTCCTTTTGCTGCTCTTTACTTCAAATTCTCATCTTTCCTATTGGAAATATATCTCTTCTCTTCCAATGTAACTGTTTCATGGAGACCGTCAACCCCTAAAATACTTTTGTCAATGACACCTAGAACATTGGAACTTGGTTCCCATGCGTATTTTCGATAAGCTTCACTCTAAAATATTTTTCTGTTTTTTCCACAGAAGAAGAGAAAACGTTAAATAACGGGAAAATAAAGAGATTTGTCAAACTACTACTTCTTTTAGACTTTTTGGCCTAGGTAAAAACCGGGTTTCACCAGCAGATTCAGGATATTTTGTTCTATATATATATGTACGTAGAAAATTGTAATGTCAAGATAATGTGAGCTATTTAGTGAGTTGAAATGTTTCAAAATTCGTTACAAAAAGCATTTGAGGAATTTATATTTTGGGTCTACAATTTTTTTACTTCAAACGAATAATTTTTCTCTGTGTAAATCAAAATATGAGCTGAAGATAAAAAGTACTCGGAGAATTTCATTGTGAATTCAATCATATGAGTATCGGCTTCTTATTTAAAAAAAATACAGAAACAGTAGTGATTTGGGAGTTGGAAATGTAAGATCTACATACACTCGAGCGATTAAAGGAATATCTTTACCTTGAGGGATCTGTATACCTATTTCTCAGTAAGTTTCCCAAACTATCTCGGCATTGATGCAAGTAAGAGTACACGTGACCTCACATATCTTGATGCACGAGTAAAATTTAGAGCACTTGACACTCAAGCTGCCGCTTCGAATTGTCTCCTAGCCACCAACCACGACAACTTCCCCCATCCCCGTAAATCTTCACTTATCTCTCTTGCCCCGGCGGCTTGCTGTAGAAGTTTGGATTTTTGTGCAAAATGAGGGATCGTCTTCACGTCAATTTGTACCATATGAGAATTAAAAATTTACCATTTATGGGATAGAAGGTTTCCTTAATCCAGTGATACTCATATAATGCCACATCAGTGGAAGCTTTACTGAGTTCTGGCAATGCCTCCTACAGTATATCACCAGACCTGCTGATGGAAATCGTTCCGTCCCCTCAGGGGGCATGGGACAGGCTGCTTAGATTAACTATAGGATGGTCTATCCTGTTCTATGAAGACTGGCGCCCGCAAAGGAGATACTACTTGGTTACTCCAACCATAGATAGGCTTTCACGATTTCTATCTTTCGTACCCACTTATGCACCTTCTTTCAGTTTACAAGCCTGCATTGCTGTCGATTCTTCTGTCTTTTCTTAATTTTTCTTTCTAACTTTGTTTCAATTCACACGGTATCCTGGGAAAACATATCTTGTGAATAGATTCCCCCGCTTTTTACAGTCCATACTAAAAACGTCCTTTCTCTTCGTTCTCATTAGATCTCCTTTGTTTTGGTTTAGTTAAACTAATATAACATTAAGAAGAGGAGATCGGGACTTCACAGTCACCAGGAATTTCCCGCTATTTGAGATGAATCGAGATAATATGCAGGTATGCTTTTCTGTCCTACGCGAGATTCTGTTCCCTGTAATTACTTTTGGTATGACAAAAATATAAATAAATTCTGGTTTGTTTTGGTCCAGTGTTAACCCTTGGCAGTAGATTAATAATAACTTGAACCAATGAAATATTGCACACCCCTATTAAATTTCACTATCGGTAGATTAGGGTGCTCACTTAGTTAGTAGAGCATAAGAGTTACACTAGGTAGAGTTTCTTCTCACCATCTCCCTCTCCCTATTGATCCTATGTAACACATAACCTATTCAAGTAGTAAGTTGTAACAAAAACCAACGCACTTGAATTAAGCAAAGAAAAAATTCTCCAAATTGGACACTATCACTGAAATATGACTCGGCAGCAGCCCCGGTCTTTCAAGTGTTGCATCGCTCCGACTGCGATTCCATCCTTTGAAACGTATATAAATTAAAAGGTGCATTAAATAAGTTTGAAACATACAGATTAGAACTCAGCACATCTTTACACATCACATATGTAATATTTGATTGCTCATGCTCAATATTTTGAAAGTTCTGAGGATCATAATTCGGATATTCATTCACTTACATGTTTCCATTCGAGTTTTTTAAAACTGGCGCCAATATTCTGACCAGTAGTGACACTGTTGCCATTGCCGCCTCTAGCAACAGACTTGGAGATATTGGAGGGATTGATTCGACAGTGTCGATCGCTTTATTAGGTGGGATATGATGGTCACAGACTGAATAAAGTAAAAGTTTGGAGTCAAGTTCGTGACCAGCGGTGAAACCGTTGTCGGAAAAGTCACCTAATTATCTAACATAGCACTACGACCGTGCTGAATACTTCATGCTGATGACACACATCCATATGGGTGAATTGAATTGCATAGTATCATGTAATGCAAATCTGTTACACGACGTAAATCTATCGTCCCGCTGATTTTGTGGTATTATCAGCAACACTGACGAACCATTGTCGCTAAGATGTACAGAGTGCTTCATGATTCGAGTATTTTTTAATCAACAACAAAAGTCTCTGCAATCTGAATTAACCTATAATGGCAGAGAACCCAGCGCGTAAAGAGATGAATAATATTAATTTTTTGCAGAGACCCCTACGTTCGTGGAGAATCTGAGGGTACAAGTGAGTGAGCTGGAGCAGCAGGTGAGCGCCAGTCAGAGCAACCTGAAGGTGATGGATCAGATCCTGGGGGCGTGGGTAGACGAGCCCGTGTTCAAGAGGCAAGGAGGACTGCGGGACGGCCTCTTATCTCTCGAGGAGAAGAACGATCAGCTCAGTGCTGTGTGAGTAAAATGTGCATGCTTTGCAGCAACCATGAAGCTTTTCCAAGCCCACTGCATACATGTATTTTTGACAGGTATTGCATTTCTAGAGCATAACTTTGCTTGTCTGAGAAAACAATTATTTTGAAACTCCCGTAAGATTGATATGAAACACCACTCTCTCGTTAAGGATTTTACTAAAGCCCAAATTTTTGGAACTTCTGGATAGGCTCATGCGGCGGCAAGCAAGATGCTAAACTCTTCTGACTTGGCCTTCAATCCGCGTACGACACAGAACTTACCTGTGTATGATAAAACTATTAGCAGCATTAACTTGAAACGCTCATTGACCACAACATTTCTCCTGATGTTTTGATTAATCTCTACTGATGAAGTTAGTTTGTGTGTACTTTCTAGTTCAGGTATTCATTAGTCAAGAAATAATTACGTTAGGAAGATCTGTCATCTTTCCAGTCCTGTTTTTTTTCGCAGCAATACCCGAATGAGGGCCGACGGCGCGAAGTTGCAGACGCTGCTTGACGAGAACCGCCGCTTGCTGGATGCGGACGCGTCCTGCCACTGGGACCGCTACCTCCTCACCATCGACCACCGCATAGAACGCGGCCTGGGTGACGCTGTCCACTGCAGGTCTGGCTGCTGTATTCTGCTTATAGTTTCTGTTTAAATACACCCTTGTCTGAGAATCATTCTATGGCTGTCAATGTTTGGTGAAAAAGTAAAAGTAAGTGTTGCCACGAATACTGTTGGGAACAGCTTAATTTTCACCTCACTTTACTTGAAGTTGAAAGACAAATTTATGTTCAAAGGCTCATGAACTACAGACAAGTTTGTGTATTTTTATCTATTGCGAATGTTGAACACAAGAGGTAGTATCAGATGGTCTTCTTGCCTCTGGGCGATTTTCCTTTCGTGAAAATGCAGTTTCTAATTGAGGCAAAAAGATATGGTTCATTCTATCAGTCGTAGAACTCATGCCGTTATTTCTGGGCATTCTTTCGATATTGGTTGGTGTCTACTTTTTTTCCCTTGTACGAAATGGGGAATTTAATGTGCATGAGTAACAATTGTTAAATAACTTGATTATTTCTCTATCTTAGAGATAATGACATTGAACAATAAATGTTAAATGTTTTCAACTGTTGGTGATGATTTTTTGAAACTATTCAGACGCTTCTACAAATTCCTTTTTACTTGAAAAAAAAATGTTAGTCAAATCAATTCTGTTTTAATAAGAGAGCAGTTTTAAAAAGAGAGTAAACTATTTTCAGCCTGAATTTCTTTTAAGTTATTATTCATGGACAAATGCTGAGTCTCAGTAATATTTACTAGAAACAACATCACTCTTCTACGTGGCTGTGTTACTGCTGCGTGCTTTCTCTTCTGGAGACGCTAGCAACCCAGCACGGTCAGGCCCCTGCTCTCTTTGCCGCAGGGTGCAAATATTTTCTATTCTCACAGCTATAAAAACAAAATTTCACTAGTGGTCAAATCACAATTTAAAAAGTCAATTGTTTGAGTTTTTAATCATAATATCTATTTCATAATTGGTTGTGTGCTCACACGTCTTTCGGCTGGCGAAAAAGCTTAATCATCTTCCATCACAGCTCCGAGAATGCTTGAAGTAAAATTTGTTAGCACTGTCCCTAAATTTTAGAACAGATTTACTCCTAAATAGTCATTTAATATGGATGAATTAACATTGGGTGTCTGAAGCCTGACGTACCTGCTGGGCAACTGCGAGCCTCGGCCGTCTCAGTTCCCGCTGCTGGAGGTGCGCCTGGCGCTGGAGGGCAGGGCGCTCCTGCTGCAGCCCAGCGCCGACCATCTCAGGGCCCTCATCGTCTCCCTCATCTCGGAACTGCTCCACGTCAGCACATTCATCCCAAGGCTCGCTCCTGGACACCCCTCCTACCTTGTAAGGATTAAGAACAATTCTTTTTTGTGCTTTTGAAAGAGCTTCACACCGTTATCTTGATCCACAGGCCCACTTTAGATCGCTTGTCATATCTTGTGAATTGTAACAGTTAAAATAACTTGCATAGGAATCTTTCCTAATTTTATCGAAGCGTTCAATGACCTGACTTGAGTTCTGGAGTATGTGTCTCCTCCCTCGACTCAGCTGCCTCATGCATACTTGACCATCAGCAGCGCTTTGCATCAATGCCTGCGTCTAACATACCAATGTACGAAACAATGCCACCGGTAAGAGAACCTAAAAGCGTGCGCGTCTGTAAGCTCGAATTCCTAGATACATCTTAGGGCACACTTCATCATTTTTACAACCTAATTTCAACGCTTTTAGCCTCAAACTTGAGTCATGGAAACTTGATGAGGTGCCTGCAAATGGTCTCAAATCGAGATACTTCTAGGCATTTTGGTGACTCATTGCTTTCTTTTTTCTATGATGTACACAAGGGTCTCGCATCGCTCATACAGCACATACGAAGCGCATTCCATTTAGCACCGTGCTGCCAGAAAAATTCTAATTTCGGTGACCAACTAAGGGTTCAAACATAGAAACATCATTTTTCCAATAGACTTGTGTGTGTCAGTGCGGTGTATACGCATTTATTTGTTATGTTTTTGTCGTAGGCATGTGATTTCTTTGAAATAAAACCATTAGGAAGCGCAGTACGTGACGAAAATTGTTTCAAGGGAATTTCAGCGCAGAATTTGGGACTCAAACTGATTTTTCGTTTTCAGGGGTAAGAATGCAGCTACAAAAAAAACTTCTTTACCAAAAAAGATAAAATATCTGTTTTCCTAATTATTTTTTTTTTTCAGATGAGAATGTGCTCATAGTTTTTAAGTTCAACAGCTTTAAATTCTGTAGTGCAGTATCTACAGTGGCAGAAGCAAGAGCAAAAATGGGTAGTATTCCAGTCATAAGAGAGCGGAAAAATGAACAGGAATGATATATATTGAGACAGAATAGCAACTCATTTTATTAACTTACAATCTAATTAATACAGTTTTCAAATTTGGAAATATTTGCCTGTGTTTCTCACTTGTAAGGACTGCCTTGACACATGCTTGGGTGCGCTTATCTCCGCTCACAACAACTGTGATATTCAAAGCTAATAGTGAGAAACAAACCTAACTGTAAATAGAGACAGATAAAATTGTTCACATGGCATTTTAAGCAGTGCTCTTGTTCACACGAGATTGACTTCACTTCTCACGAGACGTACAGATGTGATTATTGCTTATATACGGCACATTCATTTGCTAACCATGTTGTGTTGGTCACGTTATACTTCATGTAAGGGTTTCCGTCCACGCACCCTGAGAGCCCGTGCGGTCATCACCACTATTTTTGTCTTTTTCGTATCCTAGATCAGGGAAATATACTTCACTTTATTAACACTCGTATAGTTTGCTGTAAAAATCGAATAATTTTTCATTTAAACAATCATGAATTAAGATCTCAACAAAGAGATTGGTTGGGCAACAGTTGTCGACGACAGTGTAGCAAAACCAACAGAAAATTTATTATTGATCTAAAATGCAACGCGCAAAAAAATGCCTTGTTTCCTCAAGGAATGTACACCAGAAGATTGGTCACAAAATGTAACACTTTTGAGAGGTTTTTGATTTTTTTAATTGTCAAAAGTGGTATCACGGGTATAATCATTCATTGGCGTAGGATAACTCTCTTCAAATATTCTCAGCCATATCATGAGTCTTGGGACATTCATTTGTGCAAAGAATATGACTATAGTTTTGGTTTTAATAAGCTGAGTGAAACAAGATTAGGGATAAGTTCACGTCATAGCAAGCATACTAATCTTCTATTCTTTAAATCTCTCCATGTGCACTGAAAAAACCATCTTCATGCTGAAATACAGCGATTGTTATTGACGGAGCAATGCCAGCCGAAAAACAGTTGAGGAATCATAAACAGATTGCCAGAGTTTGGTCTTGCTCTGGAAACAGTATACATAACTGACAGACCTGTCACTTATGTAAACTTTTAGCAGACTAACCGACTGTGATTCTCACGCCGTACTTTTTCCTGTTTAGAATATTTTTTATTGCAAAACGAAAACAGTTGTGGAAATTCATGCAACAATCATTATTGACAAAGAATTTAAAGAAAGATGAAGACTGCTAAGAATTATTGTTATCACGCAGTTAGAGTTATAACGACAAAGTTACTAAATGAACTCACCTGTCGTGCCCCCTGATAGCGTCAACTAGGGGAACATTGTATTAGTTCTACCAACATAGTAATTAAGTGATGCGCGAAAACTAAAAGTGAACTGATGCAAGGAAAAGAACTTCCATTTGCTTGTTATCATGAGCAGATCATCATATATTTTATGTTCTAAAATGTCTTATGTATTGTTTTCATTAACTTTTTAAAGAGCGAAATGTCCCAATAAATCTCGATCGAAATTCCTGGAGGTGGGCAATTTTTTCAACGAGGAAGCAAAACTGTGTTTACCGAATTTACATTCAGTAAACACAATTTTGAGCCGCCTGTATTCATTACATTTGTCTTCATTCTTCAATGTCTGGCAGTTTTATTAATATTAATTGATGAAATACGTTTATAATTCGGTTGAATAATGACATTTTACTCAAGCATTAAACCCAAAGGCGGAATGTAAATGTACGAGTAGGATGATTTGGTATCAAGTCTTCAGACGTAATTTACTCACAACACTGAAACTGCACCAAACTAACTCGGGCATGGTCGTTCGTTCGTTAGAAGTACATGCGTTAGACCTGCGAACGAACGGAGACAAATTCTTATTAATTGCTTATGCGATTGAAAAAACTTCAAATTTATTAGAAGATGACAGGAATCGTCTTATCTCGTTTTCTGAAGTATTTCATTTTAACTCTTGCATTTGAGTCAATAATAAGGAGCTGTACCTTTTTTTCATATTTTGTTTTGAAATATATTATTAATCTATCAGCTTCATTCTAAAAACGAACACTTTGTTTCTTAGCCTGAACTTGAGCGAGACGAAGATCTCCAGCAACTTCAGGAGTTGCTGGTACAGAGGTTTGAGTCTGTGGCGCAGCAGCTCACCGCCCACAGGGAGCAGTTCTCACCCCACGCCCACCTCTGGCGGGAGAACAAGACGGAGGCTCTGCAGAGGTTCCTCACTGAGGGGGACAATGGAAACGAACCGCCCTTGCCGCAGTTCAAGCACAAGGTGAGTTGCCTGCCGTCGCATGGACGAGTTTGAGACGCCTTCAGGAGAAAATTTAAAAGACAGTGATGACGTCAATGATATTAGAGGGGAAAATACGCATGGAAAACGTTTTACTCGTAAGTCAGTCAGGTTGTAAAGGACTTTCGAAAAAGGTTACCAACTTAAACTTTGTAAATCAATTAAAGCATTAATGAATGTAGAAAGCTTTTAACTTACTAAAGGCTTGTATTAAATTTTTCTTTTGAAGAACTAGTCAAAGCCTCCTTTAAAATTCTACGCGCGTGTTGAATTATTGTAAAACTAACGATTTAGATGCGAATTTACTCACATCCCTGAATTGGAAGCTGTAAAGCAAAGTTGTCGTATGACAGCTCGCATTTATAACATTGCTCCGTCAGTAGATGTGCGTTTTCTAGTGCCTGGTAAACGAAGTAATCATAAGCGCGACACCGTCGTTATATACGTGATCCTGTAGTCGTGATCTAGTCATTTTGATCTCCGACGGCGCTTGTAAGGTTTTGCAGAGTTAATTTCTAATGGCACTCCAGTGTTTCGTAACGCGCCCTTAAGATAAGAGAGAAAAGATTGTTGCAAAAAGTTATAGTTATGAAGAATTATTGTGGTTTGTTCTTCCAAAGCTCCAACACGATACACAAAGCTTCAAACTTCTTTAATCGGGAAGTTTGGATTTTTTTCCACCTTGATGGAAAAAGAAAATGAATGAACTCGTGTGAAATGGGGATTTGCAGTGCGACATTCTTTACACTATATAGCATACGTTAGAATCTAGTTATAAATTTATAGCCATTTCCGTCAGCATAGACATTCCGTGGTTATATTGCTAAAATTCTTTTGTTTGCTGCACAAGATCGATACGTACGAGAGCCTGTACACGGAGATGGAGGGCATGCCGTCGAAAGTGCTATTCGACTACTGGTGCGTGCTGGACGCCAGCCCCTTCAAACACGCGCTGCTCGCCACCATCAGGCAGTGGGCCGACGTCTTCAAACAATACCTTGTCAACAAAGTCAGAGACAGGTGAACTCCAGGTCCAGTTCAATTTGATTGTTGTGCCACGGGGAATTATAATTATTTGATTGCCACGGGGAATTATAAACATTCCTTTTCTGGTGACAGCAGAGAGCCCCAGACTAATTAAAAACTCCACAGTCCACAGGTAGCAGTTACTGTGCATAGTTATTGATACAATATCAAGCATCTTTATGCAGTCTGGTAGAAACTTAAAGTACAACAATGTAACGCAGCCTTTCTACACCTCTGCTTCATAACCATTAAAATCCAAACTCAGATCCTTGAGAGAACTTTAGTTAAACCTATTTTTTGAAATGTAAATGATCTGAATGTTATACTCAGCGACGACAATGTTAGTGCACGGCTTGAAAATTAATCAGTTTCTTGCCGTTAGGGCTAGAAAGGCTATAAAGATGCGCCTCGAGTCTGAACCTCTAATGATTTAACGACGTTTCTGTAAAATTAAGGTTTATGAATGCTACCCCCTCTTCACCCACGCATGAGGCCCGACCGTGGACCATCGTTTACTGATCTTATCTCCTTTCATTCTTCACATTCATTTAAAAATAGCATTCCTATGAACGTCATTTTCATCAATTCTTAACCATTTTGTTCATTAGCTGTAAATTTTACTGCAGTAAAGCAAAGAACAGAGTTTTATTTTTTTCCAAGTTATTTTGAAAAGACCAATTTTTAGCTTTGGATATGGTTGTAAAATAAATCCGAAAGCTCAAAGCACTTAATCTTTTCTGATGCCATTTGCCTTGAATTTTTGTAATTTATCGTATTTTTCATGACGTACGGGGATTTCATGCTTGCATAGTACTCAGGATACAGCCTTAACTTATTCGCACTGTCAACTCAGTCAACTCAGTCAGTGACTGGAGAAAAAAGCGCTTTACAAATCGACCTTTGCTCAACAAGACGCATTTGCTCTTCCGCTCATGCAGCTGTTGGAATGCTCGTGACTTCATGCGTACATGAACATCTTTAGATTCATTTCTCATTTGGAATTTTTTATTATTGATCGTGTTCAATGGATGTGCCACAATACCAGTGTATTATTTAAATATAGAATTGTTGTATAATTTAACAAGTACTGCGATATTTCACGCACTGAATTAACTCCTATTCTACTTTTATTCTTGTCCTGCTGGATGAATACTACTTATTAATTTCATTATTTCAGATAATTGTTCGACTCGAATGCATCATTAATTGGTTTAAAGTCTAAATTTAAGTCATGCGTAAATTCATGTGTGTTCTCAACTTGACGTATTTCAGTACAGATATAAAAAATTTCACTTAATGATTTCACACTTATTTCGGATATTATCACCATTCAAAAATTATTTTAGTTGAAGCCATAGGTTGTACCTGTGTATTTGTGTCGCAGCGTGGTGGAGCTCGATGAGTTCGTGACAGTGACAACAAAGGGCGTGGGGTTGGCAGTGGTTGAGGGCGACTACGATGCCTTGGTGGAGGTGATGGCTCACCTCGGCCGCGTCAGGGACAGGCTAGCAAGGACAGACGCCCTTTTCGGCCCTCTTGCAGCGACAATCACGCTCATCAGGAGCTACAACCAGGACCTGCCAGAGACCATTCATCTTTTGCTGCAGGTGCTCGTCCCTACACATATCACGATATTGTCGGGAGCGAACTGCTCTTGTATAATACGAAGCCTTGGCGAATTTTATCCAGCTTAGAGAATATTCGTTGGCTAAACTTACAAGCTAATCGACAGCTTTGTGAGTTTTAACCTGTTGCCCCTATTATGCTAGTTTTGTGTGAGGCGAGGCCAAATTACGGAAGTAGAATTAACACCCGAGTGATGGCTTGGTTGTCTACTTACAGAGTCTAATGAGAAATTATAGACTCCTTGAAATATTTGTGTTAACAATATTTAAGTATGTCAGGACTCAAGAGATAGAAAGGATTTCCTTTTTTGCAACTGCGAGAGCAATAGGATCGACCTATTAAACTGCCGACGTATAACTAAGTTGTTGAAAGTACAAAGCTAAAATAGATAAATCAAAACCTATTTTACCGACTATTGTTTTTCGATTATACAGTTACATGGATTCTGTACATACTTCGTTTTATGGTCTTCAATTTTACATTTGTAATTTTTCAAAATGAGTTTATCTTCTTGCTATTTTATTGAAATTCAGGAGCTGCCGGAAAGGTGGGAGACCCTGAAGAAGCAGTGTGACCTGGTGCGGCAGCAGCTGGCGCCCCTCAAAGCCATCGAGGTTGCCGGCATCAAGAAGCGCATAGTTCGCTTCGACAACCAACAGGCCGCTTACAGGGAGAAATTCAAAAACTATTCCTTCTTCTTGTAAGTGGGGAGCCTTTAAAATTGCATGGCTACAAAACAACGGTGATATTTTGGGCCCCACAGCCTATCTAATGAACTACTATGACAGAGTTCTTAGAGTGTTTTTGTGTGTTAGCTGTTAAAAAGTAAAGCGACGTTAATGCTGTGAGTGCAAACCTTGAAGGTCAAATTCAGTGCATGATACCGTAATATTATAAGTGTACCTCTAAAAGAATTGAATTAATTTGTTTGCAGAAGCCGTTGTGCATTCAACAGTATGTAGGTTTTGGATACGAAGAAAAAAAGTTCGGCGCTCGACTACAAATGTTTCAAATAGAAATAGCAAAACACATTTCTTAGCCTTCGTAATACTAGACGAAAGTAAAATTTGCAAATTCTAGTACAAACGAAGAAGACAGGTGCGAAATCATCTTTTTTAGATAGAGTATCAGAATGAGACTGGATATCAAGTGGTAGGACCACTTTTGCTCAACACAAATGTAAGTGCTCTACAGCTGTTCCAGTACCGAACCCTTTGCTTCCGACTCTCAACGAGGCGAGTGAAGAAACGGTACTCTTGATAATTTCCAATTCAAGGAGAAAGTACCAAAATGTAAAAATATTTTTTTTTGAGTTTTCATTGATAAATTACGGCTTTTGAATCGGTGTCTACGTTTGTTTAGCTTTAAATTATATTTTATCGTTTGTTAATGGCTAAAATTATTGAACAGACAGAAACTCTACCTGATATTTTTTTATGCTTGGTCATTTTGATATGCACGAAAGCAACCTTGTTGCTGAATATCAAACAATCGTGAAAAAAGAGAGTTTGATTTAAACAATTCAATGAGCATATATATTTTGTGTTAGCAAGAATACTTTTGCATTTGTGATTTCTTAATTATGTTTCTGGACTGTTATGAGCAGGTTTTCTATGCTTCAATTCGTGAGGACATGAGCTATAGAGATTGTTTCAGAGGCTCCTGGATGGTCTTTCGTTCTGAGTATCAAGGCTGTGCATGTGTCAAAGATTTGAAATTCATGTTTCGTTTAGTGATAGTCACAAAGATTATTTAGGGCGGATTTTTATGTGATTTCAGTAGCTTATTAGTTGTCGCTATTGTAGAAGATAAATTATTATTTAGTATTTCACGGATACTTGTCCTGGAAATTGTATAATAATGTAGAGACCGGACCCGAGCTGCATGTAAAATTAATTCAGTGGTTGGCTAACTTATACAGGATTTTCAATTATGTCGACTCATCGTCTTGGATATTTTTAAGAAATGCTCACTCCTGGTTGGAGGGCAATTACGCTGTTAAAATTAATTGCACTGATTAATTATGTTCTATTTTGCAGGTACGAATGTGAGTTGCCGTACTGGCGTTTGGAACGCGTGAACGCTCGTCTGCAGAGATTGGAAGATGACGCTAAGAAGCTATTGATCTCCTCTCAGCTCTTTGAAGTACCTTTGCCGGACTTCAAGAGGATCAAATCTTGTCGCAAGGAACTCAAAATGCTCAAGGTGTGCTTCTGTCGGAGCGATGGGAAGAAAGGAATATAACAAGCATCACAAAATAGGGTTTTTCGAATTTGGTCGTGTACTACATCCGATAAGCTGAGTACATTTTCCTTCATTCTTCCGTTGAGAAAATTATTGATTTAATCCAGGAAATCTCTGAGGTGAGCTGACCTACCTCATGTTCTGTGCTGCGGCTGAGAATGAACATAACGGGACATTCTCAAACTAATTCTCCAATGTTTGCCCCTAAAGGTTAATTAATTGTTTGGTCTTCCTTAGCCTGAACAATGAGCCTGATCGTACTGCTTAGGTTCGGTGATTTTTTACCAATATTTAGTTTAATTGGTTCGTGGGAATATTGCTTGAGATATTTGTGCTCATTATTTTTTGGGATCTTCACTGCAATCTAGATTCAAATCCTTTAACGAATATTTGAATATAATTTTAGTGAATGCATGAAATCAACTTTTTCCTGTCGATTTCTTTTAATAATTTTGCCTACGCAACTGAGATAAAAGTTTGTGTTAAATTACCTCTTCCTTATTTCAAAGGATTATTATTGTCTTAGGTTTCAAGAAAAAAGTTTGATTCATGTTATGTAACATATTTACTGTAACCAACTTAGATTCAGAACAGTCTCAAGCTTAGAAAGGGGCGAGCTTCAGTTTTTGAACCAAGAGTAACTTTCAGGGACTACTCGAGGTCATAAAGGCGTCTCCTATTACTATAGTCAATTTAAAATATATTCCACTGAACGTCCTCGCCCAATTACAGCAAGTGTGGGACCATGCGTTCCTAGTCCGCTCCTCTGTTGACTACTGGAAGAAAACTCCCTGGAGAGACATCGATGTTGAAGCCATGGACATTGAATGCAAAAAATTTGCCAAGGAATTGCGGGGTACGTTTTGATATGTTGAACCGTTGATTGTTTCTTATTTTTCAAAATTCTGAAGTGAACTTTGAAGTCACACATCGTTTACATTTAAACACATTTACATACGCATTGTATCGTGCTGCTTCGATTTTCTGCTGGGCGCTCCACTCCACAATATAGACAGGTCGACGCAAATCCTCTAAGGGGATTGAATTCAGCCTGATTTTGAATTTATTGCAAAAAAAAACATAACCAATACCATTAAAGTAACAATTGCACTTATTTGTACCATACAAAGTTCTAGTGTTTGCAAAGTTTAATATTTTATTAAGTTTCAAAATCGACTACTCATGCGTAAACACGAATGAAAACTGCACTTATTACTGATTAGCTCTTTAGAGGACATGTGCCACAGCTCAAGTGGTCGCTGAGTCATGGGTATTTTTCTCTGCAATTTACAATTAGATTACGACTGCATGTCAATAAAAATATTGTGTTCCGTATAGATTTTTTTTGGTTCTATAGAATTCCAACGAAATTTGAATTTTAAAATGCCACAGTTGTTCGGTCTCTAGATTACCAAAATGACTGTTTTAACCTTATTAGGATTATGATTGGGGTTAATATTAAGGTAACTTTCAAACTTTGTTAAATACAAGCAAGCTTCTAGATTTCAGTGATTCACCAGATTCTACCGTTTATTGCTTCATTACTGTTTTTTATTTCATTGGACAACGGGAATTCAGAACTCTCGATACTCTGCGAAACTCAGGCATTAAATTGATACTGATTACTTGACATGTTTGACGCAGCGCTTGACAAGGAAATGCGCACATGGGACGCATACATGCAACTCGACAGCTCTGTAAAGAACATGCTGACGTCACTGCGAGCTGTGGCCGAGCTGCAGAACCCGTCGCTGAGGGAGCGTCACTGGGACCAACTCATGGTCATCTGCTCATCTGCGGACGCGGGCGGCACAAAGGTGACCCCTGCCTTTTCTCATTTGCAAACAGCAAACCTTCTTAGTTTTTGTGTACAAATTTTTCAAAATCAAACAACCTCCTTGCATGGAGCACGAAATCTATCGCATGCAACGTACAAATGTAGGTCTTCTGTGCGTCTATTACAGCGAGTTTGCTGCGTGTTTTGGATGGGGATTTTATTTTGTTTTAATTCAACAGATCTCTGTCAGAGCTTTAGTTGCTGATACGTCAAAGTTTTCCCGGGAATTACTGGAGCATTAGTATAGGGTAATCAATTCCCGAATAAATTTCTCACGTATGCCTAGGTTTCGTTTGACAGAATATTTGAACGGCCTCAATCATGTACAATCTATCTTACGAGCGTATTCATTAAAGGAATTTTGTTACGCTTACGAAGTATAATCAACTAATAAAATATTGAATCCCATACTTTTACGAGCGTTCTTCAAAAATGTTCTTTGAATTACTGATGCTTCATGATAAGCGTGATTGCCAAGAATTCATAGTCTTTTAACATACTTGTGGTTTAATGGCCTCTTCAAAATAAACTAAACTGTTGTCCTGTGTCATTGGGATTGAAATGAATAAATTTAGCACGCAATTTTGTTTCGTGATGGAGAGATAGGTGGGTGGTGATGAATCGCTTTCGCTCAACGTTTTATTGAACTACTCTACTCTCAGTGACAAAACTCAAACATATATTTTTGCGATAGATCCCATCAGCTACAGCGGATTACCAGCGACTTCACTACGCACACAGAAAAATTTTTCAAAGAAAACATCAAGCGCAGAATGATAATGATTTTCTGTTTCAGACAAAATTTCTGCGCCACTCACATTTTTCAAATTTTTGCATTTTTTGTTTACATTTTGTAAAATTTGCAAGCATATAGTGCTTATCCAGGGCCTTTCTGACACGTGTATCAGTATGTGTGATCTCAGACCATTATTCCTATTCTCGTTTGATACTCAACTACCCTGTAATTTGCTCTCCCAGAAGGAAGATGCGTGGTCCCAAGTTGAAGGTTAGGGAGGCTTGTATAACATAATTTGAAATTAGTGTCTTTGCAAATGATTAATTCGTTTATTCAGACACATTTTAAAAGCATCATCGATTCCGAATTTCATGTCAAACTTGAAGTCGGTGCATGGATGAGGGTCTTTCTAAAAAAATGTAGAATTTGGGGCCTTTTGAATTGAATCTTGGGGTTATTACCCTCAACTAATCTTGAATGATAAGGGAACTTGTACTGAGATCAGGAAGAGGAAATGATTATTTTTACAGTTTGTTGACTACGATATTTTCCGCTCTTCAGTCGATCGTGGTGAACTCGCCTGACACAACGCTGGCGGACCTGCTCAACCTGCAGCTGCACGCCTATGAGGACGAAGTCAAGAACATCGTTGACAAAGCGGTCAAAGAGATGTCCATGGAGAAGACGATCAAGGTTCTCATCTTACGTCAGGCAAACCCTTGCTGATGCACTTTTATTTTGAAGTTGTCGTTTTTTTGAGACTTAAACAGGGCAATGATGCTCTCCTTGATAGGCAACAATCATTGAAATTGATAAAGATTTCCAAACGAAGTGAAATGTATTTAGTTGTGCTTTTTGAATTTAGGATTGCTAGACCAGTAGATTCACTTGATTAAGCTTAACTGTTGTGAAAACTCTTTTCTCTTATTGTTACGGAAAATGTCTTTTATTATTTGTTCTCACTGCAACGCAACATGTCAACAGAAGCTGTGAGTTTTCTGCTTCACACAGCTCCGCCATAAATGCAGAGTTATAGAATTCCATCGTTCGTACTAGAATAGTTGATCGTCTTCCTGCCTTACCTTCATGTAGAAAATTGTTTGTCCTCCTGTGGTTTTACGTCCATTTTGTGGTCAAACTATTTTACAGCGTCTGTAACCAATTGACTAAAAAAATGAAATGATGATTGTTATTGCTCTTCATCATTCGAAAGCTCCAAATTTGACAAAATTTACCCGCTTACCATTATTTGATGATATGTACATGTGATTTTATAAAAATGTCATGAAATTATTTCATCACAATACATCGTGAATGATATAATTTCAGAGCTTACGAACATGAATTTCACAAATTATTTTTAGTATATTCGATAAAGGATGATTTTCATTAGGCGCGCTGTACATTTTCATTTGCAGTGTTCTAAGGTTATTAAAACAGAGGAGCTAAAATCACCATGCAGTATGCGTAGATATCTTCAACAGCTTGTTGCTCTGTTGACACAACACAACCGTGCCAGTGATGATAGATACCTTGCCACGTCAGGAGCTGGAGGTGACGTGGGCGTCGCTGGAGTTCGAGAGCGACCGACATCCCAGAACGGGCATTGAACTCGTTCGCACCACCGAGGAGATGATCGAGACACTCGAAGAAAACCAGGTGAGAAGCAACAGTTGTGAGACGGCGAGATTGAGAGCTCTGACATCGTGGGAATGTACATAGATAGGGAAAAGTGAATTCCTGCCATCAGTAATGGGGGCTTAAAAGCAACGGAGAGTTGTTAGTATTTAAGCTACGAAAAAATGTGAGGAAGAAAGAGAGGTGATGGTGTATTGTCAGATGCACAACAACAAAACCTTTGACGCGGCTCAACGAAGTATTTTTTCATTCCGGAGAAACTATTTAAATTAACTAGTTAAATGTAGCATATAATTGTTGTTTTTTAGGGTGCAAGTAAATTATGGAAACTGTCGTTGTTAAAAACTTAGGTGAGAAAATTTCTAACCTTTTGATGTAAAGAGAATATGCAGAGACAAGTGATTACTTTTTGCCGGAAAACTATTTTACAAGTATGAAATTGGTAATGACAAAAATAATGAGAAAATAGCCTCTGCAAATGAAGTCAAACTATCTTGATATTCGTGTTAATAAAATATTATTTAAAGATTCATAATCAGAATGAATTTCACTCGGGAAACACACTTGATAAACGTCTTCACATGGTCCCCCCATGTGTTCCGCTTGAGACTTGACGCACATCAAATCTAGTCGTGCTCATTTTCTTCGAGACACACTACCTTCCTTTCCGAAGCTTTCGCGCTGAGAGCATGTCAGTTCCTCAGCCGTGCTTCCATGTGTTCAATGTACAGCGTTTTTGAATACAGGGTGCCTCGTAAAATACTTTTCTGCTATTGAACTTAATTAGTTTGCTAAAAAGTAATAAATTACCAGGAAATTGGGGAAATTTTTCCACATCGCTTCAAAATTTGAGGGCAGCGGAAATGGTAATCAAAATAGTTATTTAGCAATTAAGGAGTTTTTTTCGTTTAGAGTATTTTGGCTTTTGTTTTGGATGAACGTTCGTCGTTTATGAAGAATTCCCATCTCACTTTTATTGAAGTAATGAATAACGTGTTTACAATTAGATAAAATTCGATGTGTGTATTTCTGCCTTAGGTGCAATTGCAAAATCTGATGACATCGAAGTACGTGGAGCATTTCTTGGAGGCCGTTTCTGGCTGGCAGAAGAAACTTTCAACAGCGGACCAAGTCATCACCATCTGGTAAGCCTTCGATTTCGTTTACATTGTGTGCAAAACTTTAACTATTGTCACTAGTTATCTCCTGGATATCTGGGTCGCAAAGAGTTCACTGGATTAAAAATGTTAAGTGTTTTTTTTTAGCCCTGTATGTTATTTTACTTCGGCACATGCTACAGTCTGAGCTTTAAAAGAGCATGTGATTATGGGATCTAAGTAGGTAACCACACGCCATGCAGCGCGTTCCGAATTGTCCCGAGTTACCCATTTGCTGCGCAACCTGCACACCTTGTTGAGAGAGCCTCCTAGGGTTTTTTATTCAAAGATTAGAAAGGCTGGGCTGTTATTTTTTTTAACTATTTTACTTCAGGAGAGGGTTCGACGTGTGATGTAGTTGAGCTTCTGACAAGTGCAAAGCTTCTGTGTCCATCTTTCATTTATTTATATACGATGCTATAATTACTTGAGTAAATTCCAATCTTTCCTCGATTTCCTTCAAGTCTCTCCTTGAAATGCTTTTTATTAATCAATGTATTCTGAATATTCATGACTTTCTGCCATATGACAGTAGTATTATTTTCAATTTTCAGGTTGTCAAAACGAGTATGTATATATTCATTGCCTTTTTTCACTGCCCATATACTGCAAGTGTTTGTGCTTCAAAATGTACCTTTATTAGCATATCCTTCATCCAGTTTTTACTTTAAATTTCCTTTTTAGTAACCTTCAGTAACAGACTTCTGGTCAAAATAAATATTTTCATCCATTTCGATGATTTGAAACTATTAATGCTGACTGTTTGAATAGAACTTCTGGTTAGGCCTTGTGACAAAATTACATTAAAAATCTTCAGTTCGTTCGGCATGGTAAGAAATATTGAGAGTTATGACTTAGGAGTTGAGAGTTGAAGAATCCTAGCTTTAACTTGGGTAAGCTTCTGTTTTCCCTAGCTTTTTTCTCAAATAAATATTTTTATTTATTTTTTGTATCTTGAAATTTATGGTTTCTAAGGTTTGAGGTACAAAGAACATGGAGTCACTTGGAGTCCATCTTCATTGGCTCAGATGACATCCGAGAACAGCTTCCAGAAGACTCCGCTCGCTTCGACCAAATCGATGCCGACTTCAAGGTATGACATTGAACGCAAACGAGCTTACTTCGATTCACAAACATATTCATTAATTCGTCATGTGCTAATATTGTGACCCTCCTTTAACATACAAGGTGTTTTTTTAATACGGGACCCAAAACAATTTTTCATAACTTTTGATAATATGAACGGATTTTTGAAAACAAAACGGCAGTAGAATTTTAAGATTTATATCTTGAATTTGGTACCTACGTATTCATGATACAACAGACAAAACAAGAATTAGAGGACACAGAACAATTCATCCTGCTTTGAAACTGCTGCCAAAATGACGAACTGGACAAAGGAACCATTAGCTTTCATAAGCAATGCATATTTCTCTAATGGAAGGAGCATTGTCCTAGCACTAGCCTATGGAAATGGAAGCCAATAATTTCTTTCAATATATTAACGCATGTCATCCTAATATTAAATTCTAGTGGAAGGAAAGCAAAATGATCAGATCCCTCTCCTACACGTCCTCGTAAAAAAGGTAAATTCAAACCTAATTACTTCAGTCTGCAGGGAGCCAACGTTCACTGGTCCTTCTATGAACTATTTCAGCTGTGTATGTAAAGGATACATAAAATCATGTATTTACAGTTTACTTCATCGTGCATTCCGCATATCCAGTACATTTGAAAGATTCCATTTTGAAATTGAATACATCGTAAAATTCTTGGTTAACAACAAATGTCCTAAATCGTTTGTTTAGAATTGCGTTAAAAATTTTTAGATCGTGAAATTTTCCCCTCCTGCAACCTTGAGCGTACCAAAGCAGACTTTGTACGCCGAGTTTCCATTCTTGGGTTATTTGAACGCAGAGCTGAGCTGGAGAGGGAGGTAGTGTTTTTGGTTCGAATGTGTTTTACAACGGTCAACGGCAGAGTGTTTTATAGAAATTGTTTTAAGAGTTTCCTTTTTTAGAAGGAAGGGACGATTGGATGAGTGCCCGTGGAGTGGCTGTGTCTACTTTTATCAGTGTGAATGTTGTATGCAGTCTTACGATGGTAGTACCAACAATTCATCAGACACAGCCAACACGCTGGAATATCTCATAGAACCGGTCGAGCACTAACCCCTCCACTCCAATCAGCAATTAGAGATCACTGTGAGAATTCGAATCATTCATTCAGAAGTACTAATTTTTCAACTTAAATGCAGAGGTAATAGTGAGCATGACCTCAGAATTTTAGAGTCCCTTTTCATATTCACTCACATACCTAACCTCAACAAAGACATTAGTGCCGTAAAGTTATCAATTGCCACCACCTACTGCCGCAATTCTGAGTGTGTGTATGCACAGTGTGTGTTCGCTGGTGGATCTGGATTAGCATGTCCTTGTGTGCTTCTGTGAATTAATTAAGAGTATGCAACTGTTTGCGTATGAATGAATACAGATTAGGGATCTTCGACATTCAGAGAATTTTTTGGTATGTATATACTGATATATACTGGGTATTGCAAAATTGTTTGTACAAACTTCGGTTACTTATGGAAAATATTGATATAAGCGTTATTTCATCAATGAAAAAAGTTCAAAAAACGCTTCGCTGATAAGATATTATGCTTATAAACTTGAAAGACTCATTTTTCGCAGCACAACGGCGAATTCGCATAAGACAGGAACAGACCAATAAGGAGAATTAGAATAATTGGCAAATTATTTATTTAATATACCCATAAATTCTTAGATGTAAAATGTCTAAAAACTTACTATTCACAAATTTAAAAACATTTCCAGATAGATGAAATTTCTAGAACTTTCCAGTCAACGTTAGTAACCAACGTTAGTTTGAACCGTAATCATTTTTCACTTGACATCGTTATGTACACTGTACTGGTAAGATGAACCGCCTGATGTGTACTGTCCGCCTGTGCGCAACCCCAACCCCATGCGCCTCGGAGGCTTTATAAGCCTCTGACATCTGAGGCATGTCGCTTTCGACCTCGAACCTTCCTAAAGTAAACTCCTCTAAAAACCGTTTCCGACTTTGACTCTCCGAAAAGTTATCACAACGACGGCACATTGGTGGCCAGTAGAAAATAAACACCCTCGACAGAATCTGAAAAGTATTAAGAAGAGTATGACTGGTAGCAACGAAGACAGCAGAATTCGACAACTACATTCTTCTGTGTTGAAGATTGGTTTCATAATCCCACGTTCAGCGCTCCTCGAGAACAACGTACAGTGGTCAACGTGTATCAACACCTGTTATACCTTCAAAACTAAAGTACTCGTGTACGAAGCCGGCAAAGACATCGAAATAGTCTTAGAACTAACGTTTGGAGCCACACCCAGGAATCTACAGTAACTGGAACTACGTCGTCATCTACCCTACAGTCAGCCCAGCGTGCGTCGACAGTATTCTACAAGTGTTGTCCACATCTACTCTACAGTCATCCCAGAGAGCGTCTACAGCAATGAACGACTGCAGACCCTTCATTCAACCCGTGGAAGTTAAGTAAATGCAAAAAGCAGCAGTGCATTCAATCGCAGCAGAGCAATTGCTATGTAGCTCGAGCAGAGAGGGAGTAATTTTTTTTAGGTCTGCGAGACGCAGAATATATTTTTTTTAATTTTGGCTCAAGGCCGCGGCATTGCCCTAGCATAAGCAGTAAGCGCAACGGCAGTGAAAGCGCTGAGATAGCAGTTGCATAGCAGCAGTGAAAGAGAGCTGTAGCATTGGAAAGTGAGTGATATTCTATTTTCATGTGTGTTGCCTTGATTATTTTTGTGATTATTGGTAATTATTGATGTATTTCTAGGGTGTGTAAAATTGATCTTCGTGCAAATATTGATTCTAGTGTTAGGATTGTAAAAATTGTTTCCCTTTTATTGTAGTGTAAAATTGTAGTGTAAAATTGTTTCCCTTATACAAAAAAGTGTTAAAATTGAATAAACTTGATTGAAACTATATGTCTAATACGTCGTCAGACTCTGACGAAGTCAACAGAGACAACATTATCAACAGAGACTAAAACCAGTAGAGGTAGGATAAGCGTGCCTAGATCTCGTGCAAAAAGAGACGCAATGCAATGCAGAACCAACTGCCAGTGCGGCGGCAGCGCCAAATACCAGTGCGCAAAGCACACTGTTTGCTCAGCAAGTAGCAGCAAGCATGCCTAGATCAGGAACGATCCTGTCGAATGCGGAGTTACCACTATTTAGAGGGCGAAGACGTAGAGAGGACCCAGAATTTCTGGAAAACAAAACGTTTAAGACTCATATAAGTAACTTACGCGCTTATATGTCCCTATTACCTGATGTGAGTTCGGAGAGTGCCAAAAAAGAGTTGTTGGTGCGCTCTGCTCACAAACAGGTGGGGGACTTTAATTCAATTGTTACAAAGTTGGTCAACAGCGACCTCCATTACTCTTTTGAAGATGTCGTAAAAATTCTAGGCGACATATATGTAGCTAAGGGCGAAAAGTCCATCCATGCATTGGCATGCGATCTAAACCAGCTACGTTTCGTTAGAAATGAAGCCCTCGCGGCCCAAATGGTAACCGCGTTTTCAAAAATCAGAAATCTTTCCGAGCACTTTTTGAATTCCGCCTCAAGAGCTTGTGAAAAACACCCCTTTTTTAGGACTAGTTCGGCTCAAGCCGAGTTAAAGCGTTTCGTAGGAAACAGCATAGACTTAAGTCTGGAAATTACGGTATTAGCACCCTTGCTAGACGAAACCTTCACAAAGAAATTATTCGAGACCTCATTCAATACATCAGAGGAACTATTAGCCCGAATGGTATCATCTGTTCGAAATCATCCGGACAGTAAACCAATAATAGCGAATCCATACGACAGAGAAACATTCGTGGCAGATGTTGCCGAGTCAGAAGACAATTCTGACGCACAGGAATTTTCTCAGGAAAGTGAAATTTTCTACGGAAATTTCCAAAGAAATCGATATCCAGAGCGAAGGACTTTTCCCCGTCCTTGGCTAAGAAATCCTAGAGTAGCAAGAAGTGCCAGTGGCTACATCGGTGACAAAAAGATGGGATCCTTGGAATGTAACGCTTTGCGGACTGAAAGTTCGAGTCATAACCCAGTGCCATTTGCAGCTAGAGCTAGAGGCACTCCATCCTGCAGTTCATGCAACGATTCAGGACATGTATTAGCCAGTAGTAGATTCACTCAAGGAGGTCTAAGCAAACCAAGAGCATCCTACGGCCCCTGCTTTGCTTGCGGAGGAGAGCATGTAGTTCGAAACTGTAGAGCATCGGAAAATGAAGTCAGGCAATATAAAGCCTACATGCGTAGGTACAGTGCCAACAGAGGCGTAAACCGCCGTGGTAAGCACGAGGTGCACTATGCTGAGGATTACGGAGGAGACCCTAGAAATTTTTTAGAGGAGGAGTAGAAGATGAGGAAGATGAAGGTAGGAATGAATCGAAGCCCGGGAGTCACCACAAAACTCTCGTTAACGTTAAAGCTGTGGTCGGAACCGATCCAGATATTGAGATGACAAAGTGTAATCATGAGTGTAATCAAGGTGAACGATATATTGATCCATTATTTAAATGCAGAAATAGGTTTGAATTGTTGCAAGATGAGGAAATGACAGAGAATTTCCCACAAAAGAAAGTAGTTGAAAGATATTTTAACACTACAGTGGTAGGAGCAGGACGCCTTGGAAAAGAAGGCACAGATCTTGTTACGTTCAGAAAATCCAGTAAGCCCACAATTATCCTCTCTAATAAAAATAACTATTTGCACGCACTAATAGATGGTGGCAGCGAAAAATGCCTCGTTAGTTACAGTAGCATAAAATTCCCTGAGAAAGAGTTAAAACCGAGTCTCTTGAGCGTCAGAGGAATTAACGCTAAAACAGCTGTTAGCGAAGAAGTTGAATTAAATATCTCTATACCTGGTACTAACAAAGTACTTAAGACTAATGCTTTAGTTATTAGGGATGCTAAATTTAAATATGATTTAATTTTGGGAAGAGATGTCCTGAATAACGCAGTAATTAATTTTAAAGATAATTCAATGATCTGGGAGGGAATGAAAATTCCTTTCCACGATTTGAAAAGCAGGCCAACTGTAAGTAGAGAAGCCATGCTAAGGGATATGATAAACAGCGACTGTTTACTATCTGATGTAGTTACCTGTGCTAAGAGGAGCAACAGATGCCGAGGCATAAGAGGTTGCCGCGAGAGAAAAAATGAGACCGCAAGTAAAGGCGGAAATGAGGCTGCGAGTAAAGGCGGATATCGAAACGTAAAAATTGACCGCGCGGCTGTGCAGCCAAAGTTAAAAAGGCATAAGCCACTAGTAGTTCACAGTGATGCTATAGAAGTACCTAGCAACTGTGTAAAATTAGTTAATGGGTTTGTAAGAAAAGCTCAACCCGGTGAAAATGTTATCGGAAAAAGAAGGTTGGATAATGGTATCCTAATAGCTGAAGCCATAGTAGCTATCAAAGAAGATGGTCATGTACCTTTGATGTTACTAAACCCGACAGACGATGCCATTCACTTCAGTGAAAATACCATGCTGTGTAACGTGGAATTATTAAGTCAGGAAGAAGTAGAAGCTGAGATCTATCTCACTAATGTACAGGAAGCGCTCATAGAAGCCAATCAAATCGATTTGACCCCTGAGGTTACTTCTGATTCACTTAAAGTCATCTCAAGCAATGGTGGAAAGAAGACCATAGCTGCTGATAAACTTGAGTCGAAGGTTGACAACCGTGGTGAAAATCGTGAGTTCCCTGGTAGTGAGGAACTAGGAATCAATGCACAAGTCGAAAGTGGATCTAATGTACAAGCGGACGTACACCGTCCTTTAACACTTAATGATATCTCATGTGACGTAACTGACGAAAAACTAACTTTGCTTAATCTGTTAAACAATTTCCGTGACGTGATCACACTAGAAGGCGAAACGATAGGTGTTACTAATGTAATGAAACACAAAATTGTGATTAAACAAGACGCACCAATTTTAAATATACCACCATATCGCATCCCTCATAAATATCAGGAGGAGTTGGCCAAGGTAAACCAAGAGATGCTATCCTAGGGCATTATTGAGAACTCAATGTCGGATTACAATTTCCCAGTTATAGTAGTTAAGAAAAAGAATGCTGAGATTCGCCCTGTAATAGATTTCAGACAACTCAACAGTTTTGTAGTAAAAGAATCATACCCGATACCCCGCATTGATAAAATTCTTGCAACATTAGGTGGTAATAGCATATTTTCAAGTTTAGACCTTAGGTCCGCTTTCCATCAAGGCGAATTGGATCAGGAAAGTCGAAAATACACAGCCTTCAGCATAGACCATCAAAAGTATCATTTTCGCAGGACACCGTTTAGTCTTACTTCAAGTCCAAACGTTTTTCAAAGAGTCATGTCATCTGTACTGGCACCTATGCTAGGCCGCCTTTGTTTCGTGTTTATGGATGACGTATTGGTCTACTCTAAATCAGTAAAACAACACCTGTCTGATATACGAGCTGTCCTTACGACGCTCAGACTGGCCAAGTTATCCATTAAACTCGAAAAATGTGAGTTTCTAAAAATTGAAATAGAATACCTAGGACATATCATCTCTGCCGATGGTATACGATCCAAACATTCCGAAAAGTTGCAAAATTGCCAAGCGCCAAAAAATGTAAAGGAGTTGCAGCAATTGTTTGGCAAAGCAAATTATTTCCGTAATTTCATTAGCCAGTTTGCAGAAATTGCAAATCCCTTGTACAAATTGCTAAAGAAAAACACTATGTTTGACTGGAGTGATGACTGTCAGAAGAGCTTTGAACAAATTAAATCTACTTTGACTTCTGACCCTGTTTTAAGACATCCTGACTACACGAAGCCTTTCCATATTTTTACAGACGCTTCAAATTCAGCCATAGGATCAGTACTCATGCAAGCTGAGGATTCAGGTGTAAAATTAATGCGTCCCATTGCTTATTTTAGTAAAAGTCTAAACTCTAGCCAGAAAAGATACAGCACAACCAAGAAAGAATTCTTTGCCAGATACCAGGCTCTTAAAGCATTTAAATACATAATTATTGGATATCCAATAATTGTGTATACCGACCATCGCCCGCTTGTACCTCTTTTTGGGAAAAGATTACCCGAGGACACCGCGATGGCAAGGTGGTGCATTAATGTACAATCATATGAGCCTATCGTTAAATATCTACCAGGCAAACAAAATGTCGTAGCTGACTTCTTAAGCAGACTACCCAGAGACAATGATCAATCAACTATTGGAAAATGAGAAAGCTGTGACCAGCTGAAGCCGGAATCTGAAGTATATGTAGCTCAGACAAGATCTCAGAAAAAGAACCAGACAACATCCAGCCCAGACGTACTTACTGACTCAGAGCAATCTCACGCTAGCGACCAAGAAATGACCCCTAGGTTAATTGAATACGTACCCACGGAAAAAGACATTTCCTGGACTTTAACCGAGTTCATTCATGAGCAGAAACAAGGCACGTTTTGTACTGAAGTCAAAGACGCATTACTTCATAGAAGCATATCTTCCATACCTGACTTACAGAGTTATTTAGTTATCAATGACATACTTTATCGACGTCGACGAGTTGAAACAAGACCTAGTACCATATTAACATCTGTTGTGCCAATTTCTTTAATGAATAAGGCTATTTTGGGTATCCATTCAATGTATCACACAGATGCATTACACACTCTATTCAAATTTAAGTTAAAATATTTTAATAGCTTAGAAAAAACAATAATACGTAAGTTCGTGAAAAATTGTGAGGTTTGCGAGCTTTTGAAAGCTGTGCCTTCCGTACCTATTAAAATTTTGACGGCTCCCATAGCGAAGGAACCGTTTGAAGTAGTTTCAATGGACTTTGTCGGTCCCCTCAAAATTACCGGCAATGAGAATAAATACATACTAATTTTATTTGATTTATTCTCACTCTATTGCAAGTTATATGCGACCACAAACCGTCGTACTGAAACAGTCATGTCATGTTTAGGAAGCTGTTTCGCAACGTTCAGTTACCCAAGAACGTTGATCAGTGACCAAGCGTTAGAATTCAAATCAGTGGCAGTTAAACAATTTGCCAAAATCCACGCTATAGCGAAAAAAGAAGTTCTAGCTTTTAGCCCTCATTCGAATGCAATTGTCGAACGTAATAACAAGAAGATCACTAATATGCTGAAATTGTACATAAATTCCCTTGCTCACACAGAGTTGGATCAGTGTTTGGAGGTAGTAGAAAATGCAATAAACAATTCTCTAAATACCACCTTGGGAGATACTCCCAGTTACATCATATTTGGAAGAGACACGTGTCCGTATTTTAAGGCGGAAACTTTCGACATTTCCTACAGCTACGATAACGAAATAGATTTAGTGAATTTTCGTGCAAAAGAAGCAATTCGAATCGTTGAGAACGTTAGGAATTTGATCATAAATAATACTGAGGAAAGAACAACGTATCGCAACCTAAAACGTAAAGACAAGATTTTTAATATCGGAGACAGGGTTATACTGAAGAACCATTCAAAATTGGACAAATTAGACCTTACGTGGAAAGGACCGGATGTAATTACAAAAATCAAAGGACATTGGGTCGAAATCAAAATTGAAGACACAATTCATAAGAGCAACATGAATCATGTTCTGCCTCTAAAAAGAAAATAACAACTATAATTTACGACTTCAACGTTTGAAGACGTGACCGACTTTGACAGACATTACGACTTTGCTAAGTACGACTGTATGACTCTATATAACGTGTTAATTAAGTATTAAGTATTTACCTTGCGTTCCTTGCTTCGCATTATAATGATCTGATATATGCTGTGCCCTAGTATTAATAATTTTCGTTGCTCACAGCAAACGAATTAACCTTCTAAACAGGTTACCCTATGTTAAGTTAAAGTTGTACTTTTTATTTCAAGTTTAACACGCATTTCAACACGCTCAAGTTCTCACGCTATGTGCAATTAAAACTTGTTAATTTGTATTTTTCACAGCAGTCAACACATACGTTAACTAGAAATTTTAATTGCGAAATATCTAAACGAAGGTTCTCACGATTGGAGTGAAATTTCAATTTTTAATTTTTTTCTTTATAACAATCAACACTTAGGTTCGAATTTTGATTGCCAATCAAAAATGGTGAGCGCGTTGCGCAATTGCAATTGCATCACCACAGAATCACTGTTGATGAAAAAATCAACCTCGTTGATAACCTCAACCTCTTGAATACTTCCTGGGAAACTTCCTGGTTGTACACTGTTGATAACTTATCTGATTGACAATCAGTTTTACAGTTTTCAATTAAATTGTCTTAACTCTCAGTTGACTGACTCAGAAGTAGTTAGCATTTCACTGCTAACTTTCACTCATTTCACTGCTCACTTTCAAAAGTACATTTATATTTTATTTGTATTGATGATTTTATTTGTATTGATGTGTTTAAATTTAGTAATTTTCATTTGTATTTGTAACATTGTAAAATTTTTTTTAATGGCCATGCTAATCTAGTGTTGTTTTCGTTTCAGTTGCAGGTCCTGGTGGCTGAGAAACGTCTAACAATCCCTTTAAAGTACTAAAGTACCCCATCACATAGATTGAAATCTATGATTATAGATTATACATAGATTTTAAATTTTTTTTTCACACACACAATGTTTACTAGACACCTACTCGATGTTTCTATAATCGTAATCTAGCCCATAGTAACCATACCTTTAAGTTCTTGCGAGTTCTACAGTCTATAAATTTACTTCTGCGCTCACTCCCTTTCTATGACAAAACATGTACCGCGTATTTCTCGTGCTTCCAAACTTCCAACATGCTGCCAGCTTTCAATTGCTGGGAGAGGTAAGGCAGACAGCTTGGCGCCCAAGCGAGTTAATTAAAGCAACCATAAACAAACGGAGATGGCCTTGACTGCAGAGGCACTCAGTTTTCTGTGCAAGCAGGGGAAACTATACCAACTTTAGGCACACTTCAACTCTACGGAATTGTAAAGTCCCTTTTCATTATATTCAGATTTGAACTTGTTTATTACTTTCGCTCACAAGATCCATCTTTTAATACGGAGCGATATTAAGTTTCCTTTTATTTTTTCCTTTGGAGTTGAATTATGTTTTTATAATTGTGTACCTGGCGTTTCTACTTATTTTTCCTTAACCTAAATACTGAGGATTTTTAGATTTTAATATTAGTAGCGTAGTAACTCGTGTTTTAGTTAATATTGTTGAATAAGAAGGCACTTATTTTTGTTAACCAGCTTCGCTGCCTCTCTTCATGCTTGCGTTAGTGCGTTTTCTTTTATTCCTTGTTGTTGCGAAAATAAATCCAGGTGTACTATGGATAGAAAAATTGTTTAATTATTTTATTTAAAAATGTGTTAAATTTTAAAAATGTTTTAATTTTCAATAATTTTCTCGCTGAAGAACAAAATGTTTAACTACGTAAATTAGTACTGATTAATAATAACAAATTTTTGGTCGGTGGGGGAGAAAATGTGCGCAACCCCAACCCCATGCGCCTCGGAGGCTTTATAAGCCTCTGACATCTGAGGCATGTCGCTTTCGACCTCGAACCTTCCTAAAGTAAACTCCTCTAAAATCCGTCTCCGACTTTGACTCTCCGAACAGTAATCACAACGACGGCACACCAATATCTCCTGATCTGACTTCGTTACATTTTTTTTGTGGGAGCACATGAAAAGTCTTGTTTATGAAACACCTGACGAGTCGGAAGAAGATCTTGTCGCCAGAGCTGCTGTCGCTGCTGGAGATATTGCTAAGATGCCTGAAGTTTTTGGCAACGTGCGAAACTCCCTCCGACGAAGGTGTCGCACTTGTATCGATGCTCATGGTAGACATTTTGAACAATAACTGTTATGAGGTCCTCACTACTGGTAAATTTTCTGTTGTTAATTTATTTTTGAATTCCCCTCTTGAGTATTAACAAACATAGAGTAGCTAATAATCAGCTTTCGGATTTTACATTTCAGGTTATCTCAAAACGAAACGTTTTTTGAACTTTTTTCATTGAACAAATGGTGCTTATATCAATATTTTCTATCAGTAGCCGAACTCTGTCCCAACCATTTTGCCACACCCTGCATACATTTTTCATTGAGTTTTTTAAAATTTTCATTTCTTTCCTGTTATAGCACTGATGATGAATTTTAATATTTCCGAAACGTTTGCAATAAGTGCAATTTATGTTTTTACTCTGGTTATTCTTTTTATTCCATGAGTAAGATTCTCGACGAATCGCCCAATTGGAAAAATCAAATTTACAATTTAATTTTAACAACTTAGGCTGTCTCATTTTCATTATAATTATGTTGTGAATAATAAAAGTTGAAATTCAATTCTCACGATATAAGTTAAAACCATACGCAAAGTGGCGAAAAGACTCGCGTCGTTTAGAAATTTATTAGTAAGCGCTTAGACCCCCTTTGGCTCGAATTATGGCTTTCCTTCTGCTTAACATTGATTTTACAAGAGTATAAATCCTTTGTAGCTCAATTTTTAGTTATTATTGAAGTAACCTTTTTTTCAAAGCTGTCAATGTTCAAGAAAGGAGCGATGAGTCACGCAAGCTCCTCTGAAATTCATTCCATTAATTTTCCATGGAGTTCAAATCAGCGGAATGTGGCCAGTCTGTGATCTCAAATATTTCCTCATCCACAATAAATCAATCTTGTGTATTTCTAGTCTTGAGGATAGCAGCATTGTTGTCCTGAAAGGTTCAGAAAAGTCGTTAGGAAAATAAAAATTCCGTTGAAAAATGAAAGGGGTCAGAAACTACTTGCAAGCAGCTCTGGGAGTACATTTTGTTATTGCATAGAGTGGCAGATCTACACCCATCCCAGCAAAAATAGTCACAAAGCATTACACTGCCTCCAGATGCCTGAACAGTTGGGAAGATTTGAGGTCGATCCATAGCATCATCTGTGGTACTCGCCGCAGCTTTGAACGCCCATCGCTCTGAAAGAGGGTGAACCTGGACCTATCGACTTACATTACATGATCCCGATCCTCAACAGTCAAATCCCGGTATCCTTGGGCAAAAAAAGTTTTTCCTATTTACTGATGACACATTTCCTGATGGATTTACACTCGCTTAAAATTACTTTCTTTAACTTTCGGCACACAGTCCTTAGGGAAATTGTTTTTGAACCTTCACAAAACTCACTACTTATCCATTTTCTTGATGCGCGCCGATAATTAATTCTTCAACAATCTCTCAACGAGCGTTTGCTTCTGTCATCCAGAATACCACAATTTTCACAAGATTAACCGAGCTCTTCATCTTGCTTCCGGCGTGCTAATGTTCTCCTGTTCTCTGTATGGTTCTGATATTTATACTGGAAACTTTATAGATATCCCGAGTTAATTTTTCACTTTGATAAAACCCTATGATGTCCCCTTTGTAAAATTTTGACTCGTCTTTTGCACGAATGTTCTTTTCTTCCAATGAAATTGAAAATTTGAAATTTTCTATGCACTCAAAGCAGTTATTTGCTACTTGGTAAACACTTCTAATGTGTTGTCAAATACAGTTTTATTCATACAAATGAATTCTGAAATAAAACAGAGCTAAGTATATAGACAAGGTCAAAATGCAGTGCGCGTTTTCAGTGTATTTTCTTGGCGCTACAAGGTTTTTAGTCGTTCACCAAACTTCTCCATAGTGAACGTCAAGTTTCTTAATTGAAAATAAACAAGCATCTTTCTCAACAGAGATTAACCCACATTGGAGCAATTTTGCTTACATATCAGGATGTCGATAACGTCATTCATTGACTCTTTTTTACTGTAACATAGTTCTCGAAGTGAAAAAGTTAATAACAAATGAGAAGAACACATCTCGAGCGACAATAACATGAGTATTTGAAGAAACAAACAAATTACTTACAGAATTATTAAGCCGATGAGGACGTGAAGATAGACATGTACAAGGTAACCAAAAAAGTTCTATCTGTTTTGAAAGGAAAAATGGAAACGCTTCACAGTATGTGGAACTAATAATAAGTCTTCGAAGTAATCGTAATTGGCATTCAACACTTTCTGCCAACGTGTCTCCAGCTGTTCAATCCCCTTGCGGTTAAACTCGGAGGTTTAGGGCGCAAAGAAGTCCTTAAGGGCTTGGCGATAGTTCGGTTCATTGGTGAAGGATTTCCCACGAAGATGATTATCCAGGGTGTGTAAGAGGTGGTAATCGAAAGCGTAAGGTCAGGTGAAAAAGGTGGATGGCACTAAGTCTTCCACCCAAGTTGCTATATGGTATCCCTGACCACTCGCTCAACATGCGACATACGTTGTCATGGAGGAAAAGCACACTTTTGCGATTCACCAGTGCTGGCTCCTTCTGGCGAAATGCCTGTTGCACACGTTCCAAGTGCTGCGAGTTTAGGCCTCCGGTGATCGTTTTGCACGTTGGTAGCAGCTCATAATGAAACACTTGACGACCTATCCACCAGACACAAAGCATAATCTTGCGTGGGTGCATAGGCGGTCTTGCGGTGTGAAGGACAGCATTATGAGGTGACAACCAATGTCTGGAACACTTGAGAGTTTCGTACAGAACCCACTTTTCAACACTGGTATACACTCGATTGAATAAGGATGCGGTACGATGGCGAAAAATTAGCGATATGCAGGCTACCACTCGTTGTCTCTTGTGGACCTCCAACATGCAGCGTGTGCAGAACCCACTTTCTCAGTTTGTACGTCTTTTACCTAAGCGGTGCAGGTGAAATCTAACTTTTTCACCGGAATCGTTGAACTGTCTTGCAAATTCACCCCACGTGTCGTCCACTGCGAGCCTCATCAAGGAAAGACAAATCTCCCGACTTCAATTTTTGAAACCAACACCGTGCAGCTAGTACGTTCATTCACAGTACTATCGCTAAACGCTTGACAAATGCGGCGACTTGATGTAGCTGCTGATAAGCCCACTTTGAAGTCGTGAAGCAAACAGCCCCGAACGAGATCTGTAGACACTTTCATCCTTCTCCACTGCTGTCGGGCTTATAACTGATGGCCAAGCACGGTGAACATGTGTTTATAACGTCTAATGTTTCTACTTCCGGCAGCCCGAATCTGAAAACAATTGCTACATGCATTGAGGATGTATTTCTACTTCATTCAATGGCTAATCAAAAAACGGACAGAACTTTTTTGGAGACCTTGTACTATCGAACCGATATTGCTTGCTTTCAAAGAATGATTATTGGTTTGTGAAATATTTTTCCAATACCCTCAAAAAAAGAAGGTCAAAAGAACGTTCCACGATTACCTTGTTTTAAAATTTTCCGCCCGTTTTATTAAAACAAGAAATGAAATGCTGCCAAAACCCTGAATTCTAACCAAGATGATAATCGATTTTTTTAAATGGAAGCAGCTAGGATTGCAAAACTCGTTATTCTCATAAACAATTACAAAGATCTATGATGATAAACGTCCAATATCCTCGTCGACAATTTTCCTAAAACGAATACCTGAGAAAGGAAAAGTATTTCTATTTACTGGAACGAAGGTAAGTCAGGGGTGCATTTCCATAGAATTGTGAATTGCGTCATTACATATTCGAAACTTCTGTTTTCCACAGAAGCAATATATACATATATACCATCAGAAAGTGTTGAAGTAGAAAGGAAGTTAGTCTTTCAATTTTGATTACTATAATACGCTAACATTATCACACGCTTTACAGGAATTGATGCAAGAAGTGGTTGCAAGAAGAAATGTACTGGAGGCCACCAACCGGACTGGTCTGTTCAAGACTTTGGAGCTGCTCCAGCAGCAACTGACTGTGTGCGAGAAGACTTTAGCCGAGTATCTCGAAACTAAGAGGCTAGCTTTCCCGAGGTTCTATTTTGTCTCCACGGCTGACCTCCTTGACATCCTCTCTAATGGAAATCTGCCACTCAAAGTTGGGAGGTGAGTGGAAAAGGCCTGAAAAAGATTTTTGCATAATTTTTCTGGTACTCAGAACCCAGTTCCGCTGTGACAAGTTTTGTGTGCTAAAAGGTAATGGTGGCTCAAACACAGTCGTGAAGTTATACTTGTTTTGCTTGCTACTTCTCAAAAAAGTTAGACTGAAGGTTATAGACGTTACTGGTGTTTATTGAGTCGTGTACGGTTGAGTAAGAGGGTGCATTTGTAAATATTGTAGATAGGGTTGAAGATTAAAGAAAGTTTTAATTTGCCAGCACTGACAAATTTAAATAAGTTAGGTGAGATTGTTGAATAGGGTTCAAACAATGTTTTGCTATATTGGCAGAGTTTACTATTCAAAAGAAACTGATTGACGTGACCTCGGAGCATGTGAAGTTGGAAGAACATTGAATTTAAAAGTATTGTTCGCTAGTTTTTAGAACATAGATCATGGTAAAAATTTTCTTCTATCACTCAAGTATGTTATAATAATTTAATGTATATTTCGTGTGATTTATTATATTGCGCATTATACCATGTTTACATTTTATACTGTAAAATCGAAACTCGACAAGTCGATAGTTTTCATGGTATGTCCTTAGATAAAAACAAAGCTAGTGTAACAAGTTCGATTTCAATCTAGAACGATGAATGTTTTCAGGCACTTGACGAAGCTGTTCGACAGCATCGCCAGTCTTGAATTTGAGAGTAAAGACCCGGTCGAGAACAAAGACGCGCTCACCATGGTGGCTAAGGATGGTGAAAAAGTCAAATTTCAGGAGCCGGCATCATGCGCCGGTCCGGTGGGTCACCTGAGTACCATTTACAATATGTATGCCCTTAAAGTTTTTCTAATCAATCTTGTTGAGTTTGTTGATTTGGCCTCCTAGTGTTTTGATGTTAAATTTTATCACTTTCCATCGCTTCAACTGAACAAATATTTATTTTAGATTATGTTCACATCTTTTCGTTCATGTCAAGCGAAAGATTAAATAGCTTTTACGTGCACTATTTTGACTCCTACGTGATTTTCTATGAGTAATTTCTAAATCTACAACTACGGCCATTACGATTTTGGTGTTAACTCCATTCCTCTTCAATTTACGTAAGCGCCAAGTCAAGACCCATTTGCTTGAATTCATATTTGTTCTAGAATCATGCACTATAAAGGCTTACCATCGACGTCGTATAATGACTCCACTTAATTAAACTCCTCCAAAATTTAGTCATTTTTGGTGGATATTGTTTGGCATGTTTGAATTAAACATATTTCTATTTATTACTTTTACGCAGTCGTTTATTAATAATTTTTTTTGATCTCCGTGATTACTTAATCAGAATGTCCTACAATTTCTTAACGGATGCTCCTGAGACCAAAACTCCTGCAATCAGAGGCTGGGAAGGCAAGGTATCAGTTCAGGGCTACCCCGTCGTCTCTTTGCTCAGGGGATTAAATTCAGCAATTGCACTTTATCGCTGTACGAGGCGTTCACATGAGGCGCTGCGGTGCTGATCTCAGTGTCAGCAGCATGTGGTGCAGTGTCAGCAATTGTCTGCTCAATGCATGCAGTTTAGCTGGTCCTCCTCTGAACAATTCAGCTGATTTTTTTAGATAGATTCAACTGGTGCTGCTTTGAGCTATTCTGCAGATATATCTTTTACAAACTTGGTAGGTGCTGCTCTGAGGCACTCAGCGGTGCTACTCTGAATAATTTAGAACAGCAAAAGCGCGCTGGTAGATGACAGTGAATCTCTGATTGGTTACTCTCTCATCCCTTGTTTAATAGCTGCAGATGAAATGAAACTTTTCTTGTGTTTGGGAAAACTACTGATTTCGACCAAAAAACACAACATTTAAGCTCATTGCAGTTCAGCGGCCATTTTCTAAGGTGGTTAATGTATTGAATACTTGTGCACAAAAATCAACAACTTCAATGCGCATGCATTTCCCTAACAAACAACCATACTTACACATTGAGACAATTAAACAGCAATGGGAAGTCGTATTGGGAAAAATCACATGATTTTCTCTTTTCGCCATTTATTTGAGCACAAATTATTTTTTAGCTTTTAATGAATTATGATTTTACTGCTATTACATAAATTTTCCTTCATAAAAATATTTCAACAAAAAATTCGGCGTAATGTCATGTACTGTGAAGTGTAAACTTGATAGGGAACTTTACAAGCAGACCAAATGAGTAAAAGCAATGTCCAATAGATTATAAATTGCGACCAGGATTGCTGCGAAGCTATAGCATCAACTGTTCATATTCAATGTAAGTAGAGATGCAAATTGCTATACTTCAGATGGTTTGACTTGTTTCGTACTTTGATTATACGCAAAGACTAATCTTTGTTGAAATTCTCATTAAATTTGAATTTTTTGCATAAATACAGAATGAGCTAAAATACTCGTCATGGGTCGAAATCAGTTTTTTACGCGTGTAGCAAACGTTGTGATCGCAGGTGGAGGTTTGGCTGCAGCGCGTGCTGCTCGCCATGCGCGAGACGGTGCGCGCCAGCCTCAGTGACGCGGTCGCCTCCTACCAGGCGCGCCCTCGCGACCAGTGGGCCATGCAGTACCCAGCTCAGGTGTGTGCCTTCCTTCTCTCTTTCGAGTAGTTGCGTTCTTTCGTGCGTTTGTTCGCAGTGCTTTGGGTCTTTTGGCACTAACAATATGTTCAACCATCCGACTTTTTCCTAAGGAAATACATGGAAAAGAAATTATAGTAATCTATCTTATATTGGCCGTACATTCAGCACTTGACACTGAGTCAACATTTACCTTTATTAAGCGCATGCACCTTTCCAGTTTTGGAAATAAATGTACAGTACTGTCGACTGATGGAGATATAGCTCTGCCACAGAAGTAAATAATGCCACCATTTGACATCATACAACAATCTTATTGCATCATGGTCCCATTTTGCCTTAATGTGAAATCGAGGTTTTTTGTTAATTTAGTTTTAAGATCAGTCAGTTCCGTAGCACGTACCTGTTAATTTTATTTTGTTCAATGGAAGTATTGAAATATTTATCTTTCTATTATAGATAACGTTATTTACGGTCTCCCGATGGAGAATTTGAAATGCTGAACGTACAAATGATTGATAAATTGTAAAATTACATGGCCTGGAAAGAACGTGACTGAATTGGTCGTTTGTGAAGATAATATGAAAACCATGCATTCAGCTTTGAGAATTTGAAATTACAAGTCTACCTGTCTGAGTATGACTTGCTATCGGAAGACTAATGAAGACTACATGGGACACTGAATATTTGTTGTAGCTCGTACTCGTATTGTGGCTGGCATCGCTTTGCTATTGGCGTTTCTGAGCGCGGGAAGAAGAAACCTCTTCGTGATGCAACAGAAGTGAATAAAACTAAGGAAACATCCAGGGTCTCTATGGAACGGTTCTGGTTTGGGCCTTCAAGTGAAAAATGATTTGCCGGTCACTGTCTCGTAGGTAAAGATTTTTTGATTCACTTTCGGAAACTCGTAGGCCAAGTAACGATGAGGTGGCGTTGAGAAATTTGGTCAAATAGTGTCCTTTATTTCTACTTCTGCTCTTTCTTTCAGTTTTTCAATCGGAGAAGACGAAACTTTTATACTCTACAAGATACTTTTGCTGGGAAAGGCTCATAACATTCTTTCAATTGTCTTAACTGTTTTTTACCGGGACATGAATCTCAGAGTTCGATTTTGAACGTGCTATTTTTAGTGTAGATCTTAACCCTTAGCGGTGAGGGCTGTTTTTGTCTGCAGGTCTCGTTGACCGGAACGCAGATCTATTGGACAGTGGAGGTGAGCGCAGCTTTCGCCAGACTGGAGGAGGGCTACGACACCGCTCTCAGAGACTACTATAGGAAGCAGGTGAGTGTTGAAATCGCAGGACGGATGCGACGCCTCCCTGAGAAATTAATGACTGCAAGAAATTGATGATACAACCATGTGATGGAACGTCTACATTCGTTTTTATTCACGCATCCGAGTAAATACTTCCCATGCATGCTAGGTACCAACGTACCTAGCATTCTCATTCTGTTAACATATGCTTTTATGAAAAAAATTCCTATAGGCTTATTGTTGAATGAGATGCGTCAGTTCAAATGTTGCAATGCTTTAAATCCCTAGTCATTACTATTTTTTCATTTTACATAATTTTAAATTGCTGCCGTTCAGTTTTTCCAATTATACTTTCAAGATGATCTATTGAAGTTAATACGAATTTTTGTGCCCGACAGAGCCCTGCTGAGCGTTATAGATGAAATTAGCATTTCGTCTACGAGTAAACATAGTGAAAACTAGAAACTATATTGTGTATGAAATAGTTTAAATTTGTGTAAGCGTCAAAGCGGTTACTCAACGATGTCAACGAGTCGACCTGCCTTCCTCAAATCTTACGTTCCTCGCATTAAAAAAAAAATAACCACAAAATAACAAAGCAAAAATAAACGGGTACTTTCAGTTTGTCTCAACTGATCACAGTTATAGACCTCTTCAAGTAGGATGTCTTTCGGAAGAAAATCTGAAGGTATCAGCTAATAGTTTGGGACTTGGAAGGCGGTGGGTATTTCAACAAGACAATGACCCAAAGCACACGGCTAAGTCTACAACTAGCTGGCTCCAAAGAAATAAGATAAAAGTGCTGCCATGGCCTTCGATGAGTCTTGATCTCAATCCCATTGAAAACTTGTGGCAGAAATTAAAAGTCAACATCAACAAGAGAGCTCCAAATTATCTTCAGGAATTGAAACGCATCGCATTCATTCCATTGAAGAATGGAACAATATTTCATCTGAAACTACGGAAAAGATTGTCAAAAACTATTATGAAAGGTTTTAATGTTATGCAGATGAAAGGTCACGCTATTGATTATAAAAATGTACACAAATGGTAGATTCACCTCAACAAAGTGTAAAAGTACTCACTGTATGAATAATTTTATGTCATCGTGTTTCTGAAGTTCAGCTTGTTAAATCTTTCAAAAATAATACTTTGTTCTAGAAACTTCGTATTATTGTCACTGACATGTGTTTCACACCCTGTGAAAATCTTACGCCTGTGGCAACAATAGTTTTTGAGTAATTCTCGAAAGTTTTAAAAGACGAGGAGTGTTCGAATATTTTCGTCGCTAACTGTACTTTACACAACAAGCCGAATATGCTCCTTATTTGGTTTGAAAATAAAAGCATGTTTACTACACTAATACAATATCTCGCTAACCGATATGGTTTTGTCAAGTACTTCTCTCAACTTTTTATATCGATACTTCAAGTGTCAACAGTGTCTCCGTGCAGTGAGGACGTTCTTTGTCTTTGCTCCGAAAACAAAGTGCCCAATTGGTTAATGATCATGCATCTCTAACCAAAAAGAGTGCCCACTCAAACCATGAGGATCCAAGAGTAAATTTCATCTAACCAAAATTCAAAAATCGAACAAAAAAGTGTGATGTTCCCTCATAAAAAGCACTCAACCCTTGCTTCTTCGTTTTTTGCGAGTGTCTCCCTTCTCACAAGATGGCGGCAAGAAGCCCAAGCAAGAACAACAGTGAGGGTACGCTGGTGCTTGACTATCCAGAAATACAAAACCTGTCAAAACAGAGTAAGCAAGTAGTTTCCATCCTAATTGACCACTTCAACTCAGTATTGTCTGACCACTTCAACTCAGTAATGATGAAATTTCAAAGCGAAATTAGTGACTTGAAAACAATGATTGAAACACTAACGAAGAAAGAATCTAATCAAAAGGCAATGATAGAAGAGCAAAATAAGAAGACAGATAGCATAGTCTCTCGTCTAGAGCGACTCGAAAGGAAGGAAGAACGTGAAGAGTTGGAAAAGAAAAAACGCACTCTGGTTCTCTCAGGGGAACTACCGCAATCAGATTCTGGAGAAGACTGTAAAGAAACTGTATGCCGGCTCTTGAAGGACAAAATCAACATCAACCTAACTAACTCTGACATCACTGCAGCGAATAGGTTGGGGAAAAAACCTGCACCTGGAAACGTCGATAGGAGAAACATTACTTTTGAGCTACGACAATACGAAAAGAAGCATGAAGTTTTGACAGCCTGCCGTGTAACTAAATCGAAATTCTACATTAATGAATATCTTATCCCTTCGCGGGCAAATATAATGTACACTCTGAGATTGGCCAAACGAAAATTTCTGGAACAAATAGGACTCGCAAGAAGTCTAGACGGCAACATCAACGTCTACTCTCCGAAGATACCTGGACAAGCAACTCCGAAACCTCTGACCATCAACACGCCCGAAGCACTTAAATTTACTGCAGCATGTCGGCAAGTCCTCAGAAGAAATCATTCGTAATTAGTATTTTTTATGTACTGACCTACTGGTTTTAATATTTCTATCTGTCTCCCGGATTTCTTCTTTGTTTTCGGATAGAATCGTCTTTACCTCTTCAAGGTACCTACATTGAACTAGCAGCTTTGTTTGCTGCTTACTAAATTGTTTCTAAATTTCTTTCCTTTTTTCTCATTTTTTTATCGAATGCTCATACCGAATTTGCTGCTCAGACTTAAATTATGTGTTGCCACATGTGTTTCTAAATCTGAAATTAACTTAGATACCCAAGACCTTTAGATTAATTAAATAATTTTGCAGTCACTTCGATTCAAATTCATTTAGTCCTTTGCTACATCTTATGTGTTAAATACGAATACCACTGGTATGACAGCCTTGTAACTACATTATTCGCAATTTATGATCCCTAATGCTCCCACTCATGTACTGAGTTTGCGCTCTCCTTATGAGATCATACTAGATTTTAGACAATTTAGACTAATAATCTCTGTGTGTTTTAGGTTCTCTTTATTTTTTAAATTTAATAAGAAGTAGGAATGTCCTTATTTTTATCTTGACCCTGTGGTCTGAATAATTTTTTCCTATTTATTTTGTTTTTACTTTCACGTCATATTTTACTAACTGTTTTAAATATTAATGACTGACCATGTTGATGTATTCGAAAATATTGATCCAGATCTCAATCACTTGAATAGACTGCATCCCAACCTAAATGAAACTGGAAATTGTATATACCTAAATATTGAAAAATTCAATGAATCGATGAGAAAAACCTGCAACGATTTTTCCCTATTATGTTGG